>JBCJKH010007674.1:0-19039 GCA_039877255.1 Loriculus beryllinus | reverse complement strand
GGGGGGTTGGACTAGATGATCTTTTGAGGTCCCTTCCAACCCTTGGGATTCTGTGATTCTGTGATTCTGTGAAGAAAATCTGACACTCACTTTGAACACAGTCTGCAGCAACACATTTAGATTCATTCAGACAGTGTCAGAAAGTATTAGATTCAAACGTAAAAGTGAATGTGTAAAAGTGGAGGAACATTTTCGTTGTGAGAAAACACAGTTCCAAGTCAACAGCAATTTATGTCATAGTGTTACACGCTACGGATGTTTATCAATAGGACCACATAGGTAGAAAAGATTCCAGGTGAATGGAAAGCTGGAGACTAAATTAATTTAGAACTACTTAGACAAGAGAAACACTGCATGTTTATGACAGTAATTTTACATGAAGAAATCTCCAAAGAGCAATTTGGCATTGAAGTGTTGTATGTTTACATAGCTGTATATTTTGGACGCAATGGGAGAATTTAACGATTTGGACAAAGACATTTGACTAAAAATGAATTCTAACATTGCACTCAAAAGAAAACAAACCAATTGCTGAAAAGACAGTCAGGAAAGGATCATGGGATCATGAAGGCTGGAATGCACCTCCAGAGGTGTCTGGTCCAACCTTCTGCTCACAGAGAGGGCAGCTATGGAGTAAGAGAAGGATATGCAGCGCTTGAAAACCTCCAAGAATGGAGCCTGCACAGCCTGTCTGGGCATCTGTCCACTGCTTGACCATCCTCCAGGTAATTATGAAATTGTTGAAAATGTTGGTTTATTAAATTGATACTGGGTTACTGAGGCAGCAATCATCGGTTTCATGGCTGAATACCAGAACTATGAGTGTAGAAATAGAGCTGGGAAGTTTTCAATTATTTTCAGAACAAAGATGTCATAGTACCGCACAAGAAGAAATCCATTTTTTGGGTGGGGGGAGGGGAGAGAACTAGGAATCCATGGATGAAATCAGCTGATAAATTTGAACTGGAAAAAAAAATATTAGTTACTATTTTAAAAGCTTCAATTCTTTTGAGGAAATTTCTTGGTCTAATATCAGGCAGAACAATCCATTAGAAATCCTCAGAGACAGGGAACGCCAAGCCAGTCACTTCAGGAAGATATTTAAACCAGGCCCTTTTCCAGTAAGTGACTCAGTAAGCCACAGTTTTTGTGTGGTTTTTTTTCTTTTTTTTCCTCTGAAAATGTTAAGTCTCAAAGTGCATAAAGCGCTGTAAAAGAGATGGAAGGAACTGGGAGATATCTTCATTACAGCTGAATGAGGATTTTTCTCTAGAAAGATTACACTTTTCTGCAAAATTTAACACTTTTTGTCTGTAGAAAGTTGGAGCAGAACCTTTTATTTTAAAGGATATCATAATGTGGTTCGGTTTTTGTTTTCTAAGCTTTTTTTTTTTTATGTGGCAGAGATCAAGAGATCACCTTTGCTGCTTTCACCTTTTGTGGCACTCTGTGAGAGCTGTGATGTCTGACAGAGCCAGGCTCCTCACCTTACCTGCTTTTCCCACACTGGTAACCCAGGTGATGGATTCAAGGACACACAAATCAGATGGGCAGAAGCACGAAGCATGAGGATACAGCTTTAACCATATACCTGATTTTTTTTGCTTGCAAGCACTGCTGAGCAGGTTAGACCCCGTTTAGTCATATACTGTGCGACACATGGAGGTTCATGATGCTCTAAGCCACTGTTCCACCTCTGCATTGCACCCGAGACACCACAAAGACACTCAAGAGACACAGAAACATGGCAAAAGCCATCCATGTGTGTTCAAACAACCTGCTTCCTCTGCTACAGTTTCTTTTACAATTGTGAGCTTCGGTTTGTCATGTTTGCACTGTGAAGGTTAGATTTCAGTGGAAGATGTTAGAGGTCTGTCAGTAATGAGCAATTGAGACCACAACCAGGTGGACAAGAAGGTGAACTGATGACATCTGTACCAGAAGATGCCACAGACTTCATGCCTCTGAGACCCAAAGTCCTCTGGGCAAAGAGAAGATCATACTGTACTGTCAGTATGACCTCTCAGATCTGTGTCTGACCTGCTGAAGGGACAGGTGTAAGAAGGAAACATGGGTTTTCTATGAGAGTTTTCTGACAAGCGCTGGTGTCTCTGCATTATTTAGGTCTACAATACCACTAGTTTCTGCCTTTCAGAGTTCCATAAATAATATCTGCACTAAAATCCAGATATTTCAGAGGCAAAACTAACCCTATTTTTTTCCATTCCATTGCTCTCCATATATGTCAGATTCCTGCAGAATGGCTCTAATACACCACCGTCAGTTATCACTAGAAGATAAAATTGTGAGAGTTCTGTTGTATTTTGCCTAAAGCAGAAGGAACCAAAATAAATGTATAATTATAATATAACAGAAGTTTGTCCTCCTCGTCCAGGTTTCCAACTTTCATGGATTTGGCTTAAAACCAAAACAATAACCACTTTAATGTCTAACTTGATGTATCTTTTTAAAAATCTAGGTATAATGTCTTTATTTGGTGCTGAGGACTATATTTGTATTACACTATTAAGGGAAATGTGAAGATGGACTCATAACTTTTAAAACATCACAACTTTAAAACAGGTAGTTAGCAGAACTGCATGCTGGTGGCCCATGGGTGTTGCTACCCCATGCAGGTAGTCAGTGTGGCTCTAAGCCAACAACACTAAACCTAACTGAGTCAAAGTCAAGTCTTATAGAAAAAAGACTGGTCTTGAGTTTTCACCTCAGAAATAACTTTGCTCCTGTTTGTTCCTTACATGGTTCTACTTCGCACTGACTTTTACCCAAGCTGCATTACAAGATGTTAATTCTTCTCAAACACACTCACATAAACCAATCAAGGACAAGAAATCAAATGCAATAATCTCAAGGATATGAAACAATTTACTTTATAATAGTTATTTTTTGTAAAGAATGTTGTTAGTCTGGGAAAAAGGTGAGTTTGTTTTAATCATATTTGTAATGATTAAGAGGAAGAAAGTCCAAACCACTGATATATACACTTGATACTTTCAAAGACCCCGTTTCAAAAAGCTGAAAACAAATATGAGCTGGATCAGGCAGGAGGCAGGCAGAATTTAATTAAAACCATATGAATAATAATCATAAATAGTTTAAGAACACTTTAGTAATTATTCAGAAATCTGCACTCTAGCATCTGTGAAAGGCCACAGCGGTTGAAACCCCAAACTGACTTTGACAGGGAGTGAAAGTAGCTCCACACACATATATGCACAAGTTCTTTCACACGTGTATGCACATATGAGCAAACTGGACAAAATGTAAAAAAAGAAGATATTACTAATAACAGTAATTCTTTGGATATTAATATTCTAGAATTATAGAGCTGTTAAGAGAGGCAGGGGTAGAATTCTTGACCATCAAACTTAAGTAAATTAGACTTCTGAAAGTTTGCATATTTATTTTACTGAAGACAATTTCTCTTTTGTGTTTGTGGGCAGAAGGATTAAAAAAACAAGGAAGTAGAAAGGCAGCTATATTTTGCTTTTCACTTATTGCCCAATTGGAAACTTCCAAAGATGATAAACAATCACTACTCACATCAGAATTTTTTGTGTCAGCAAGATAATTTGTCTACAGCAAGCTGAAGCACTGGGAAAAGAAACCTTAGGATCCTTGGTGGCAGTTATCATTAACTTTGAGATAACTGAAGAAGTTCTGGAGACTAAAAGCAAACACACATTTTGCTAACTTTTCAGCTAATTTGCATGAGAAACAAGGAGTCCATTAGACTGACATGAGCTCTTGGGCAAAAGAACAAATGATAATTATTTGTTTAATGTAGAATTAGAAGAAAATGAGCAGAAAGAAGCAAAAAAAGCCTAAATCCTACCTGAACATTTAAAACTCAAACCCAAGTTTGAAAATTAGCACGAAGGCTGCTGCTATAATGGACTTTGACGAAGTATGTAATTTTGAGCTACTGAACATTTCAGCAAAGAAGTTACAGTGATTAACAAAATCAGCAACTTGTCATCAAATATGTGGGTTAGAACATGGTTAGTTAAGACACAGGGAGGTGTAATAGAGCGACTATGTTTTAATGGATCATGCAGGGGTCAGATTTGCTCTTACACTATGTCGCACCTTTGTCAATTATCTGAAAGAACTCACAAAAAATCTTTACTAAGAAAGACAGCAGATGATTTTAATCAAATATTGACGGACTTACAACCTATATGGAAGAGATGTCACAGCACTGCAGTTCTTCACGTAAAGGGGTATAAACAGACAGAATATGAGTCCATCAGCCATATTGGTTGGTTTTTCAAACATGAGCCCCTACCTTAGTCAGAAATTTTCAGATGATTTTTATTTGGGGTTGAGTCTGTTCAGGATAAGCAAGCTAAAGAGTAAGTGAACAAATGAAATGCTTTGACAGAGAAACAATGAAGAGCGTCTACAGATATCGATCCCATCTGCTTATTAGGCTCAATATCGTCATCAGAAAACTGGAACAGCTCCAGTTATCCCATATTTAATGTATGAACTAGTTTAGATCAGCCACTGAGGAACTGTCTATCACAGCTAAAAGGTCCTATTCTTAAAAGTAGGATGTGCTTTAAGAATTTTACTTGCAATGGGGAACAAAACTGTGTTAGATTCTGTGGAAAATGATCTAATCTCCAAATCAAGATTAACGTACAGGACAGCAAGCTTCTTAACTGTTTTACAGAACCAGCCACTACATGTTACATTAATAATCACTATTATATTATTATGTTTTTTTCTAGTTGATCTAGTTACAAATCCCAGGCTTATCAGTAACCCCTTGTAAATGTACAAAAATAAAAAAATTATCACTATTCACTGGTAAGATATAAATTGACAGCACACAAGGGATGGTTCTCGTTTCTATACACCTCTGAAAGCAGCAAGAAGGTCATGATCAGTAGAAGTATGTTAGGAATTCATAAAGATCAAAAGACAGCCATACTTCTGTCAAATATTTTCTCAGTGTCGCATCTGATTTTTAGAATAGATGCATGCAGTGTTCTAATGTGCGATATCAGCAGACAGAGTTTTTAGCTGGTAGTAACTCCTGTGTGCACACACATATTCATTCTTCAGAAGAAGTACTTTAAAAGACACTAAAGCAAATCAAGGGCTTTGAGATGTTTTGTGTCAGCTGCATGCCAGGTTATCTTGCAACAAGGGACTGGGTAAACCACTTGAGTTGTTTTTGATCCTTCCATAATTCTGCTTGTAATGTCTCCAGATAATTTGGTACTAGGAAAATGCCACATCAGACACAGATACATAGAGCATACACTTTCACAACAGTCTAACCTTAGGTGGATTGACTATGTAACTACTTATATGGTTGTAATTACCAGACTATTGAGCACCTCAGGTATTCAATGCTGTTGATTCCCACAGCCTGCTCTATGAGGTAGGGAAGTTTTACTAGCATGTGCTCAGACAGAGCATTGTGTTATTTGATAAAACAAAATACTATCTCAAGGTCACACAGGAATTCTCCAAGGAAACCACAGATTTGCTCCAGACACTAACTGCACAAAGATCTTTCTAAGAAAGTCTATACTAGCAGAAACTGAACTAGATCTAATAATTTGACAAAGTTTGTAATTTTAAGTAGAAATTCTGTTTTTCTAAGTTAAAACATCCTAACATGCAACAAAGCATAGAACAGACATCACACTTCTGAATTAGCTCTGTGTAAATATATGTAAAATTCATTCAAGAATTTTATAAATTCAATCCAGACATTTTCCTAGCAGCATCTTCAAATCAATCTTTACAATTTCAGCTTACCAAAATGGCTTCAAGAGAATGGGGTGAATAAGCAGGAGGGATTCATGTGCAGGTATTTGCTGTAGCTTGTTTCAGTTCTGGAGTTGGCTCAGAATTTCCTCGTGTACTTACTACCTAGCTAGCCAGCAATGGCTTTTCCTTTTCCATCTCTATGCTGGAAAGAATCTGCATGTGGAGAGAAAACAGAGGGATTTCTGGAATGACTAATCCTGCAATGAAGATTTTAAAAAGAAATAATATATCTGCTGTTGCACTGATGTCTTTGGGCTTAGCAATGCCTCTTTGAATTTTGAATGTGTTACACAAGTTAAGTATCTTAAACCACTGGCTTATGTCTCAAGGTAAATATTTTTCTAATACACTTAACCATATCTGGCATTTCAGTACAGCAGTTCACGTAAATTGCCCTTAGAAAAGCTACAGGTTAAAATTTGGTTGGTTTCCTAATACAGAATTTCAGTGGTGTTTTCTAGGCTTATTTCTATGTGCCTTATGAGTTGGTGATATCTCATGGTTTTGTTCTTCCTGTGTTTGTATTTTGAAAAAAGTGCTTCAGGTTTCAAGGCAACAATATATGAGACGACTTACTTTCCAGTAAGTGCTAAAAGCCTGGGTTGTTGTCCCAAGAAGTTAAGCTAAAATGCATTAAATTAGTATAGTGCCAGCATGAGCTGTAAAAGGAATGAATATTACCGTTTCCCAGTTTCTTTAAATAAGAAGTCTTAATTCATTTTTTTTTGGTCTAAATAATCTGATTTAGATCACAATATTCTGGCTATTTATTTACAATCATTGCTACAGGAAAATCAAAATTTCTCATTAGTTAGGATAGTGATATGATAGTATTAATGAATGACAAAGTTCTGACCACAAATAAATTCTAGAAGACATGGAAAAAAAGAATCCTTTAACTTAGGCACCAGGACTTTTAAAAGTAAAGGTTACTTAAATATGAATTCTTTTTTACCTCAAAAGCAATAGTTTTTGCTTTTATTCTTATAGTTTTATATTTCTAAACTATTTTTATTTCATTCATGCTCTTTTCCTTTGTACTGTAGTAAAAAGTACGTGTTTTTCCCTACACTGAAACACTGTTGTTAAATATATTACACTGCTTAAATTCTCAGAGGTTTCACAGCTTTTACGTACTGACATATGCAGGCTTTAAACACTAAAAATAAAAGGAATTTCAAATAAAATGGGGGGGGTTTGAAAGTTTTATAATGTATGATTGCCTGGCTGCATTTTCAGTATCAAAACTGCCTTCAGAATATCTTACTTTCTAAGAAAGTCATAACACACTGCTTCACATTGAGTTTCTTCCCAAAACGAAGCTCGTTTGCATTTTGCACCACAGGGAGTTACTTGTAAATTTCCACACAGCGGGGTGTGAACAGAGTAGTGATAACAAACCATGAATTATACAAAGATGTAATTCAATTCATAGAATCACCTCAAAGCCTAAGCACTTATCAGGTACTTATACTTGCACAAAACTTCCTGGATCATAAAAAATTAGGCTGTGCAATTCATTTGTTTTATCAATACCTTTGAATTTCAGAGATGGGTTGAAGTAGCATGAAAACTAACTAGCCTTTGCCTGTGAAGGTGTGGTAAGGGAGAGGGTTAGGAGTCCTCACATTCAGTATGACTTCAAAGCATTAATCTGCTCTCTCTTGTGACCAGCGACAGGACACAAGGAAATGGAATCAAACTGCATCAGGGGAAGATCAGATTGGACATTAAAACAGGGTTCATCACTGAGAAGTTTCTTGGTCACCGTAAGAGGTTCCCCAGGGAAGTGGTCAGAGTAGAGAAGGCTGTCACATTCAAGGATCTTCTGGACAATGCTCTTAGTCATTTGATTAAGTTTTAGGTAGTTCTGCGAGCAATAGAGAGTTGGATTGATGACCCTTATGTGTCCCTTCCAAATTGAGATATTCTATGATTTTATAATTCTATGATTCTGTGAAAGAAAGCTTCATTCTGATTTCACAGGGCTTGAAAAGATTTCCTAAATTTCAGCTCAGCCACCTCCTTCAGCAAAAAACTATGCTTTTTCTAGTTCATCTATTTCAGATTTTTCAACTTGTATTTGTTAAATCATAGAATCATAAAATAGAATCATAGAATAGTTAGGGTTGAAAGGACCTTAAGATCATCTAGTTCCAACCCCCCTGCCATAAGCAGGGACACCCGACACTAAACCATGTCACCCAAAGCTTCATCCAACCTGGCCTCGAACACTGCCAGGGATGGAGCACTCACAAATCCCAATAGTTTCCAGTCAAAATCAAGTTGCTTGTGATGTACCTTTGGAAAATCTATGAGAAACAAAACCAAGTCTTTCAGAAATTCACAAACCCAAAAGTAAGAAGAGATTGGAACCTGCTTAGACCTGTGATCTTACCCCACCCAGTTAAGAATATGATCATAGCACAGTTTCAGGTGGAAGGGCACTCATTAGGTTACATACTCTAACCTCCTTCTCAAAGTTGCTCAGGGATCTAATCAGTCATGTAAAAAAACCTAAAGAGGGTGATTCCACAGTCTCTTTTGGTAACCTGTACCAGTAATTAACCAAGATCCATCAGAACCTGAGATGACCTTGCCGTCTATCATATCAGCTGTTCCCTCTCATTTTGATGCCATATGCAACCTTGAATACAGTCCATTATCTAGGTTTTTGATGAAAATGCTAGAGAGCATTGACTATAGAATGAGCTTAGAAGGTATTTTATTTATAAGTTATGGATTTTTTAACGTAAAATGATTGGTTTAGTGATAGAATGAATTCAGAATGTAGAACATGGAGAACTGCTGAGAAGTTAGGTGGACAAGGAATAAGAATAAAATACAGTCATCTTCTTACAATTTTCTTCTCAGCCTCAAGACTTACCTTGTACCTTAGGTAGTTGAAGTATTTTTTAGAAGTTGTGAGGCAGTTATCAAAAATAAAAGTCTCAATTTAAACTACAGACACTCATGTTGCCCCTGAAGGGAACCAGAGCCAAAAAAACATGGTCAATTCTAGGAATTCAGAGGTACATCATACCAAAGGGTTTCAATAACAGAAACGTTATATATGGCTTGCTTCACAGTCATTAGGTTATTAAAAGGTAGTTCTTAGTGTTCATAAATCTATTATTCGCAGTTAGGCAATTCTGAAATCTGTCTTCTGGTTTTAACAGTATATCAATAGAAAACACTTTTTTTTCACCTCCTTTACATGGCTATTAACATGATGCTTGGAAAGCATTGCAAACGCATGACTGGAAGTCTTTCTCTGAGGGAAGATTTTGGCTTTGCTCTGTAGGTAATGGTCAGATGCTACCTCTCGCTGATAGATGAGCAGGTCTTACAAAAAAACTTAAGGGAATGATCCTTTGAAGGATAGATAGTTTTTGGGAAAAATTGGTTTATTCTGTTAAATGAAATTAAGGAAAAGAAAAGGTAATATAACTGTTGATTCAAGTAAATGATAAATGCAACAATGGGGCAATGGGGGAAACAAAACCATTTAAATTGAAGGGCAGTACTGTCAGAAGAAAAATTATAAACTGTTCAAGGGCAATAAATACTTTAAAACCATCAAAGCAGAGTGATCTAATACCTTCCAATAGGAATAGCAGAGACAAAAATCCTGTGTTTCAAGAATGGAATTTGACCCTTTATGTAAAGCATTAAAGGACAGAGTTACCTCCTGTGACCTGAGAAATTTCAATAATTTCTGATAGAAAATTGTAAATAGCAATCTGTTGTTACAATGAAATGCATAATAGCTACCATTGTTTTTCTAATCACTAACAAACTCCTACTAAATACAGACAATACAATAAAAATGACATAAATAAAACGAAGACAGCCCTTCCAAGTTGTTTAACGTGAGTGAAAATTGTGAAGTGGTTGTGGAAACTGGCTTGAGGATAATCAGAGCCTCTGAATATGGTCTCCTACTCTGTCTCAGGCCTTCCAATAAACATATGTTGATTTTTAACTTTAAAGAGAGAGCTCGAGTTCAAAAATCACTTAAGGATCAGCTATTCAAAATGTCTTATGAAACATTGTTAGCTATTTTTTCTCATTGAATTGTTTGTATCAATTTCTCTAATAAGACAAAAATATTCTAATGAGACTTCCGTGGTTCGTTTTTTTTTTTTTTTCCTGCTGGAAAATAGCATTACAAATGATATGAAGAATTATCAGTTCTGAGAAGAAAGCAGACAATAAAAATATTTCTTAAAATATTTTCTTCATACACCTAGTGTTAGCCTATGAATGTGTAAAATTACAAAAGGATACTAAATGTATGAAATAAGAAGAAAAGCTTCAGAGGTTGTACTGGTTTTGAACCACAACATAGGCTCACAAAACTTATGAATTAGTCATTTTCCTTCTCTCCACAGTCCTGACAACCTCCATTTTTTTCCATTATGACTATAATTTCTTGCTGTAACTGAAATGTAATACACAAGTGAGAGGAGATGACTACTCATTATCATATCTTTCTTCAGATGCAGGGGAGTTTATTGCAGTTCGAAATAAAATTAACTGCGTAGTAGATTTCTTGCATGTTCCCATTACGTTCAGCTTTCTGAAGCTCGAGAAAAATCTTAGGGAAGAGGCCGAGAAGAAGTTTCTAGTACAAAAAAAAAAAAAAAAAAATTGTCAAGGACTATGAGCATATGGGCCCATTTGAGGTTTTAAGATCCAGCTGCTTATGACTAAAGTGAGCTGCGTCTATGTTACACAGTAATGTGATTCCAATGAGCTTGATGCTGAAAATAAAACACAGTCAGGGGTTACAAGAAACCAGCTACAAGGAAGCACTGTAATCTAATTACACACTTTCTATGTGCTTCCCACATTATTTCTGCTGGTAGCAATGACTTTCAGACAAAAGGTGTTGGTAAGCACAAGTAGCAGCCACTCAGTATATCTGCTGCTGGCTTTGAGTCATTCTTTACTGCTGTTCTACTGTCACAAAGTCATTCCTGAAGCCTTTAGGCACTAATGGGGTGCAGAAGAAAAGTAGAGCTTTCTCTAGGCTCAAAAGTAGCTTGTGCCTATTGATGTTAGCTGGCTTGAAAATATTACAACTTGCTGATAAAAGGAGATATGCCATTTCTGTATGGTAGACAGAGATTCAGATGTAACTTGCTGGCTGCTGATTTTGTTTTTATTATAATTTCTTTTGTTACAAATTCAGCTGTGTGCATCTAGCTAAAATAGTAGCAACTAATGCATCCATCTCTCAGGGTCCCTTGGGCAAACCAAGATGACATCCAACAGATTTAAGCAGTGAAAAAATAATTAAAACACAGACATTAGTAATTAATATAGACAGTGAGGAAAGATTAAAGTGGGAAATAGAAAACCATTTCCTTTTAAATACAGATAAAGGATAACTATTGTGGTGTTAATGAACGATTTTAGATACAGGGAGC
Organism: Loriculus beryllinus; assembly: GCA_039877255.1. Taxonomy (NCBI): domain Eukaryota; kingdom Metazoa; phylum Chordata; class Aves; order Psittaciformes; family Psittacidae; genus Loriculus; species Loriculus beryllinus. The sequence continues at coordinate 7,793 of JBCJKH010007674.1, read as the reverse complement.
TGTACCTGCCTATTTGCTTAAGTACTCAAATTACCTTAAGCTATTTATGTTATTTGAGTAACAACTTCTAAATTCACAGTAACACAAGGCTGAAAAGGACTTCTTGGATCATGGAAGCCCATGCCCTGTTACTTGAGGCAACCATGGTGGGTAATCCTTTTATGAAGTGATCAAAGACTTCTTAAAAACTTATTTTGTTCTTGTTATTTTGATTTGGGGGAGTTGCCTCTACAATTGTAACTGGATTGCTGTTCCAGAACCTCACTCTTTTGATGCAGTACTGAAGTTTTCAGCATAATATTTTTTCTAGCCAGTTTATATCCATCTGTTTCTGTGCTAGCTGTCAGCTTAAAATCCCTTTTTCATTCTGGCACTCACTTTATTGACATGTTTAGAAAAACTACAATCTTATACCATTTTCCCAGATCAGTCAGAGCAAGGTCTTCTAATTTTACATCTTGGTAGCTTTTCTTTGTGTCTTTTTTTCTTTTGAATTCATCTGTTTTGAACCTGAGGAACTAGAACTATATATTCTACGCTCCACACATCGCTGCCTTCTGCTGCTTTGTACAATGGCATTTTGTGAAAGCTTCTTAATGGACTTGCAATTCCATACCAGACTTCCTGCAGAACTCTGAAATGTTCCAGTTGCCTGGGTTTCCCAAGTTCAGCATTTTACAGCTCTGAATTTTGGTTTTCCTTTCACAACGTCAGTTTTCATTCTTCCACATTTGTTCCTAGTAGTCTACTTTCCTTTGGTTTTATAATGAGTATTATAATCAGAGGTGAAGAAATATCTTCATTTCAGGGCAGATGGACATCATGTTTTCCTGCTCACTGAATTAAAAAAATCTTTACTTTTAGGGTATACAGAGTGGCCTTATCTCGACTGGAGGCTGAGGCTGAGAACACTTTTGTCCAGGGAACTGCGTAGCCAGCTGGTGGCAGTACTCACCTGACAACAACTTCAAACCCACTCAAGTTGACATGGATGTCAGATGACCCACTTCTGTAGCAAAGACGTGGACGATTAGGCTACTGAAGAAAAATCCACATCCTAATACGAAGACATTCTAGGAGTACTTTCAGGTTCAAGATAAGTTCAGACATATCTGAGGTGAATACCCTTGCTTGGCAGAATTCAGACATACGCTTCCCTTCGACAGTTTCTGTTGGCTGGTCGATTTGTTCTAGCACTAAAACAAATCTGTTGTGAGTCTCTATGTGGAGCTTTGCTTTTCTTTAACTTACCTGTACAGACCTAATGTGACCATGGTAACCCTGGGAGTTCAGGGCTGGGCACTTAAGCCATAGGCATCATAATACCCCACAAGCCATTAACTGAATGCTTAAATCTTTGTAGTAAAATGAGTGAATATAGCTGCTCAGATTAAGGTTCAATTCCTCTTGCTACCAACTTTCAGAAGCATTTCCCTATTTTACCCCATTCCTGCATAGCAAATGAGATTTACAAGTCCTGAGTATTCTGCAGAATATTCTGTTCTGATTGATAATAGCAGATACAAAAAGATGTATGCCAGTCTGCCTAGTTCATACGTCCATTGCTGTCACAAATACCATACTTTGTACATAATTTCCAGTTGACTTACCATGAAACAATTTAAAAGTAAGAGTGTTGCCAATTCTAATGTTATTTGCATGTGACATAAAATTTTTTTTGAGTTTTGGTTTTATTAATAAAATAGTCAATGCAGTTTCTCTTAGATGATACACTCTCAGCAGACTTGATATACAGTGGGATTTGTCTCAGTATGGTCAGAAATAATAACCTTTCCTTAAGAAAGTGGTTTATGACTTTCATGTCCATTTACATTGTATTTAATCTTTATGCTAAACAATTAAACTTCTGAAATGCCCTTTCACATATTATCAACAGAAGCTAAAGAACAAAATATGTTTCCTAGCAAAAAAATACTAATTGCTGCATTTCAAGGAAAGCTATTGTATTGTTCTAAGACTCCCAGGGTAAAGACACTGTGCTCCATAGTCTGAGGCATGGCAGTTTGCTATAAATTACAAGTGAGCCAGATCCTCAGCTGGTGTAGGCTGACAGAGCTCCACTAACAGAGAGAGGATACCTCACACCAGCTGAGGATCTGGGGTTTGATTGTTATATGGTAAGGGCAGTGCCTATTTGACATGCAAGTATTAGCTATCAGATTTGTCCTAAGGGAGGTTCATGTACTTCCTTTGTTTTTTGCTGCCAAATTCCTTTGGCATTCTAATTTGGGTCTCTGAGATAATTTATAATATAAGTACTGCTGAAGATAAGAGGGCTTTGATTCCATTTTATATGTATAGCTCCTTCTTGGAGATGATTTGATTTCTAAAGGAATAATAATAACATCTCAAATAATGATGCTTTCAGGGAATATAGCCCATGATAAACTGTCACCAAATGAAGATGACATTAGATCATTCTTCCAGATTATGCATTGTTCTTTTAAGATTGGAGGAAACTGAGATGTGTGCGAACTAAACCGTATTCTGCAATATTCAATCTACGTATCTAATGCAACATCTCCAAATACATATTCAGAGGAAAGCCTGTTTATTCAAAACCTAAAGTATTGTCCCCAGAACTGGTCATAAAAACTGTAAAATTTTCTTTATGTTTATGTTTATATTCTGTTTATATATTTTTAAGATGAAGTGGTACTTGGAAGCTCTTGGAGAAAGCAGCTCTCTGATGTAATATAAATGCAAAAGCAAAAAAGAAAACAAACTCTCATGAAGAGCTTACTGCTTAAATTGCTGTGGAAGAAAGAGAGACCTTTGCTATAGAAACAGGGTATAGACAGATTAAATTACTTCCTCCAGGTCACTGCTGAATAATTGTTCAATGCCTTAAGCATGAGGCCATTCTTTTGTTTCGAGTCAGGTATTTGTAAAATGAAGTGTACCTTTCTTCTGTTTTTCTACTTTTTTTTTTCTTTGACACTATCCACACAAAACCAGAAAAGCAGAATATTTTCAGAAGCACCTATGTTAGGTGTTTAGAAAAGTTAGGCTTGACTTGATTTGCAAAATAAAAAAGATGTTTAAGTGGCTTTCAAGCTCTTTTCAACCAACATCTCTTGGAGAGTAACCTCTTTGCCCAGTTGTTGCCCGAATCGTGACATAGATAAATTATAACAGCACTTCAATTTGCAACAAAACCAAAAAAGTCTGACTTCCTTGGAACTGTACTTTGTATATACTTAAAAATGCTTTAACACATAAGGTTTGAGTATCTGACTCAGGGCTGGCACTTCTTTTTTGTCAGAAACTAGGAGCAAAATACTCTTTAGTTTAAGTTCTCTGAAATGTTTTAGTGTGGAGACATGCTCACAGCATACTAAGATGCAGATACAGAAGATGGAATGGTGGCCAACCGTTTCATTTCCATCGAGAAAAGAAGTACCAGCTTTTTCACTCCAGGTTCAGTGCCTATCTCAGAATGTTTGTATTTGTATCTCACCCTAGACCACAGCTTTAGGGGTAAATGACTCATCTTTTGAGGAAATCCCCCAATTTCCTCCCATTGTGTTACTCTGGTAGTGGGAGAACACACATTTGAACTCTTCTAAACGAGGGATAGAAAGTGAGGTTTCTTGATAGGTTGGAATGGATCACTGTGTTGTGCAGGGCTAATGCACTGTTTTCTGAAAACAAAAGCAATACTCAGTTATACAAAATAAAAATTCTTACTGTATCTTTTGCAGTAACTTTCTGTACTTTTTGGTTCCCAAGTGGATGGATGCATCTAACCTCACAGCAGAGGGAAAGCCTGTATCCTTAGTTTGTGCTAAATGGAAGCATGAAGACTATGTGTAGCCCATTTTTAAATCTGTCTTTTTATATTGCCTTCTTTTTTAGGTTTGCTGTACAGGGAGATTAATGGTGTAAAGTAAAGAGTCCTAAAATCCATTCTGGGAGCTCAGATTGCCCCAAAAAAAGAGCAAAAAAACTGTATCCAAGGGCTGTTCTTTACTGCTGACTTCACAGATATGAGTTAGGTTTCATGCAAGAGGACCTTTGATGGCCAGCTGAGTCATTTCATGCTTCATTCAAATGAACGAATGTTTTCTCTTTTGTGCAAAACAGGTGTGAAGTCTATAAAGTGCTGGTGGAACAGCTGGTAAAACACATGGGTCAAATGTAGATATTGTGGTAGGCTTCCTCTAAGGAAAATGAGGAGTCAGCACTGCTTGTACTTGCTTGCTGTCTTCAGGAACAAGCTCCAGCGAGGTCTTCAGTAAGTGCACAGCTACTCATCATCCCACGCCAAAGGGTTTCCTGCCAAATTGCAGAGAAGACAGGCAGCCTTTTGTGTTAGTACTCAAAACCAGGCAAGGCACTTTCTCACTCACTATAGCAACTGTCACTGCAAGAGTGATGGCAGTGAGAACTAAACCACCACAAGTGAAACTGAATCAGATCTTCTGGAAGGAGAGCAGCATTCCTAGCATACTTCCAGGGCCTCAGGCCAACGAGGAGAAAGATCCTTTATCTCAGTCTTTTTCTCTTTGACTACAGAACTAGCTGCACTGATAAGCTAAGTCCTCTCCTTGTCCACACTGTCATTTTGACAGCTTGATGTCCTCTTCTTCCTCTCCACCAACCATTTTAGGAAAACTTACTATGGTTTGAAAGAATTCTGGGAAAACAAACAAACAAACAAACAATCAGACCAAAACTTTAAAATTCATGAGAATCCATGTCTGCATCATTGCAGAGACCATATGGAATGGTGGCTCTTCACTAGTACTCTCAGAAAAAGTCCTTTGAATGCCTGAAGGATGCTCTTATTTTTAATATAATTTTATTGATTGTGTGGCAGTAGTGAAAAGTCTGAACTGAAGAGAGGGTATGTCTTCATTCCATCCTTCATTCTGCCTTTTTTCCCCACAGAATAGAGGTGAGAAACAGTCAGTTTTGCCTAATTTATCTCTCATTCTTTAGAATTACCAGCAGCCAGCAGATTCAGATGGACTGATAAAGTAGGTAGAAGGAACGATGTGTCTTTTTAAGCATACAAACTCCTAGAGTTCTGAAGATTCTGAAGCCACATTTAAGAGAACAGGGTAGGCAGCTGTGAGGATAGCTAAGATGGGCGTGGAGAACAGCTCTTGAATTACCTCTGAACACTCTGACACATAGACTAAGGCTTCAAGGAGGTACTGATAGGATGGGCATCAAACAGAGTTCTTGTGATTTTTTTTTGAGGTTTCTTAACTATGTAAATAAACTTGAGCTTCCCATAAGGTTTTTTTGTTTCTGTTCTTTCTTTTCAGTCTAGTTCGTCTTTCCAATATTCTCAAGTGTGCTTCTATACAGGGAAGAGCAACTTAGGAAAAGAAAAGGCTATTTTTTTATTTTTATTTTTTATTTCCCATAATGGGAGTATGAGATTCTTGAAGTGGGACTGTGAAAGTAAATACAGTGCTGGCTGCTGCCAGTACCAACTAGCAGAAGGGTTATACCTCTTGGTTTTAGTTTTGTATAGACAGGAAAAAAGAGATGGCAGCTGGTATATGAAACCTTTGTGATGTGGAAGCTGTTTATTCCATTTCTATGGATGTACACCTTTTCTGTTGTGTGTCTCTCTCAAACATAATAATAAAATCTCCTGTACATATTCTTAGTAGCAATATACATATACATAGGATTCAAACAATAATCAGAGCAAAGATTAAATGCCAGTCTTGGCTCAAAACTCTATTCCTTAGTTCTCACATTACCTCATTTTTTTGCCTTTAGCTTTCACCTATGGAAACCTTTACTGAACATAATTGATGTTTAACACTATATCCAACCACCTACTATCACACAGTAGTTTTTAGCTCTACTTCTATCTCTTTCTCCTTAAATTCATCACAATATCAGATAATTGAATGTAGAAAGCTGAAATCCTCCAGCTTTTCCATTCAAAGGTTTTCCACTGCATCTTATAATGTTTGCCACGGTTGATATTTATAGCACAGGCTGTGAATTATGCTTGGCTGAGAGATAATAGGAGATTTAATTAGGCTAGAACAATTCTGGAAATAACCTTATTTTGTGTAGCAAAGAAGGTAAAGAGACACTCAAAGAGCACAACTATGAACTGCCACATTAGCAATAGCTTTTAAATCACTGATAATTACCCCTGCTTTTTTCAGCCCTTTGGGTTAGCAAGCTGAAGGTAAAGTATTTTTGCAAATGTTTAATTTAACTCTAGTTTTTGACCTTCATGCTTAGGCAATTGATCCTTAAAGACTTTCCTTTTAATTCTGAGTGTGATGATCTTACAGACAAATAAGTCTGTAAGTAAGGTACACTACCTTATAAACTTGCTATTCATTAAATATTCTGAGGTACATTACTTTCTACATAATCTTCACAGTCAACGCAAAGAGGTCTATGTATTGACTGCAAATGGTCAGCTAATTAAAGAACAAACCTGGTAAATCTACTTTGTGATCTTGTATTAGTTTGTGGATCCAATGCTTTCTACTGACCTCCGATTTTAAGTAAATGATTAATCAACCTCATCCTGTTATCTATGAAATAGGAAAATAAATTCAGCTGGTTTTCAGTGAATGACCAGAAATTCTTCCTGTAAATGGGAAGCTTAGGTTTATCTTACATGAAAGTTACTAGGTCTTCCTGTGCCATCTTGTCAGAATAGTGGTCATCAGTCGTTTCCCTCCCACCGCACCGCATGAACTAGATCCCACAAATTACACAGAAATGGCACAGGAATGGAGCATGCTGTATAAAAAATTATCTGTTCTTGAACTTGATTTTTCCCTTAGTATAAAACAGCCTAAATTTGATTACTTTCTTGGGCAGAAGTTTAAAGGTTGAAGGAGAAAAGTGAAGTTTGAGTTTTCTGAGGGTATAAATCTTTGGACAGAATTATCTGACAATTCTAGATGTGTAAATAAGGTATTAAAGTTGTTGTTATTGCAATTTTAAATCAATAATGAAGTATTATTAATGTTAAAAGATTTTTCCCAACACTGAAATAATGTTAGAAAATATTTCTTTAGAAAATAATGTCATGCTGCTTTAACATTTTTTGGCCACTTTCCTAATCTCTTCTTTGACACTTCCAACTCAAAAATCTTGAGAACTTTAGTTCACAATTTTTTTAATTTTCAGTTTGAAATGAATACTGTTGAAAAATAAAAGTTTCACTTCTGCACATCCACCCCCCCCAAAAAAAAAAAAAAATACTAAATTTAAATGTGTATGTTTATTTTACACTGGAACAAAGAAAGAACAAACTAGCAATCTTCTTTATGTGACCGTCTGTTCCCTAGTTGTCTGACCCTTGTGTCTGAGAGAAGAGTGCACCACTGACAAGTTCTTTAGCATGGAGCAGCAATTGAGGAAAGCAATGAAGAAAATGACCACCCAACTAGAGGCAGATGATAGTGCACAAATCCAAAGTACTATGAAAATAAAATAGAAAGAACTTTTTAATACTCAGAAACTCTTCTTACCTCCTGGTAGTCTTGATTTTTATCTCAGTTACACCAAGGAATTAATTAATTCAAGTTAGTCTATCTCTTATGCAGTAATGTGGATCCAAATTTGTGCCATGATATGTTAATTACTTTTAACAAGTTACAGTAATTAATGAATTACATTAATTCATTATGTTGCTGTTAAAGCAATGGTATAGTGGTCACTATTCCTTTAGCTTTTCGTGTTGCAAGTAAAAATAATTTATCTTGTAGGATGCAGTGATCGTAAATCGGATACATAATGACATAATAAAGTTAACGTTTAATTGTAGATCG
>JBCJKH010007667.1:0-14288 GCA_039877255.1 Loriculus beryllinus | reverse complement strand
GTGTGAGGTGTCCCTGCTTATGGCAGGAGGGCTGGAACTGGATGATCTTAAGGTCCTTTCCAACCCTAACCATTCTATGATTCCCTGCTTCTCCCAGAACATTTGAGCAGAAAGATGTGGACACCTTTTAGAGGGTAATATGTCTGAAATCCACGGGAGATGCTGCTGTGCTGCGACTTCTGTTTTCTAATTCACATGTGAATCACTGTGTATAACTTCTTAGAGTGTAGTAGCTGAAGCGGAACTGTTACTTCACAGCTGAACTGAGATGTGTGCTCAGGACTCCCATGAAAATACAAAGAGAACAGAGATTTGCATAGAATCCTTGAATGCTTTGGGTTGGAAGGGGCTTTAAAGCACACCAATTTCCAACCCCCTGCCATGGGCAGGGACACCTTCGAAGGCTTTGACTGCTGTCTCATGTATGGTGCGCTCCAATGAGCTCCAGTTTTGTTCTCATTTATGGTTATGTTTATCTAACTGCTCTTCCTGGACGTGCCCTTTGTGTTTGCTTGAGATAAACCTTCTTTCCTAAGCCATCTCTTAGGAAATGTAACTATGAATGAGAAAACCCTCCCTTTCTCCTTTTTCTCTCTATCAGGAGGTAGGTAGTGAGAATGTGGTGGTACCTCCGGGAACTTACATCAAAGTTGCTGGTCATCTTCGGTCTTTCCAGGTAAGATCATGTCACCCATGCCTGGGTACCCAGGTCCTGAGGCTGGAGCAGTGGCCTGAGGACTGATGATCGGGCTCAGTGTTAGGGGGCTTCCTTTAGAATATCCACTTCATTGTGGTCCTTGCTCATGCTCTCATTGCACTCCAATGAACAAGTATTTTGTTCTCTTTTATGTATGGCTATGTTTAGGTAACTGCTCTTACTAGACATGCCATTTGTGTTTGTCTCTACAACCACCATCCCTGTTCTGGCACTTTCCTGCTGCTGTGGTGTTAATTTTCATTCTTTGCTTTGTTCTTTTTCCTCCCTGAAAGAATAAGAGAAGTTTGGTGGCATTTAAGATCATGCCTCTGGAAAATATGAACGAGTTCACCACACACATGGTAGAGACTGTCAATGCACATATGATCCTCAGTGGAAATCTTATGGTATGTACTTGAAGATCCTCATTTGCTCTTGGCCCTGACTGGGTCATTGGTTGTCTGCCAGAGAGAGGGACCTCTTGGTTTGTTGGGGAAGTTGTAGACCACTTGTGGGGCTGGGAAGCTTCAGGCTGGTGGAGCAGTGAAGGTGTAACAGGAATCCTGGCTTCGTGGGAGAAAGCAATTGGGTTGCAGTCTGTTTCCAGTGGTTTCTTTGGGGTGTCTGTTTGTAATTACTGCAGTAACAGCGAGTCTTTTAGCTGGTCTCACCACAGCAGTTTTACTCTTGTATTTCAGTCAGCATCAAAAGCACCTCAGTCCTTCAGCATTGGGATGGGGAACATGGGTGGCTATGGAGGAGGTGGCAGCCTGCCAGTGAATGGGCTCACAGCGCACCAGACTCAGGTAGGTGCCAACAGCTCCGCAGTGGAGGCTGCTGCAGTGATGCAGGAAAAAGCTCGGTGACTCTTTGAAGATGGATGGTTCTTCCCCAGCCTTGTTCTCCATCCCTGATAAGAGAAGCTCAGCTGTGTGCTAATGGTGGGTCTTGCTTTTCCAGGTGCTGAACTTGATTAAAAACTGCCCTGTCCCAGAAGGTATGAGTCTTCAAGAGCTGAAGGTTCAGCTCCACAACGTGAGCATGTCAACCATCAAGTAAGTCTATAGAAACGAAGGATGTTCTGGAAATCCAGGCAGTCCTTCCTGGGGTCCGTTCAAAGGAGACAGGGAGGGAAATAGTGAGCAAGCCTTGATCCTTGCTTGTGGAACAGAGCTGGTAATTTCAGATGTTCCCAGTAGGATGCAGTAGTGAGCTTAGAACGTGCCAATGGCACTTGAAGGTGTGATAAAGTGCTTTGCTCCCTGTTTCCAATGACAGTCTAGTAGCAAACTAACAGCACCAGGAGTGATTCAGTGTTTCAGCAGTAGTTTCTCCTGTTCAAGGCCTACCTTACTCTGTGTATGCTGCTCAAAGCTTGGGAATAGACTGTTTCTGTTCTCCTTTGCTGTCTCTTACAACTTCTTTCCAAGGCTTAGGAAACCAGTAAAGGGGCTCGATAAGAGTTAGTCAGCAATTGCTGGGTTGTTTTTTTCCTTCAAGGCAAGCTGTTGAATTCCTTAGCAGCGAGGGACACATCTACTCCACTGTGGATGATGATCACTACAAGTCAACGGATGCTGAGTGAAGCTGCTTCCAGCTGGATTTAGTTCTAAGCAAATGCTCATCCATGTTTCAAGTTATCCTGCTGAGCTTTGCTACATGGAAGGTGGTCTTTGCCCTTTCTAGCCTCTGAAAGTCCCAGTTATTCTGAGCACCTCCTCCTTGGACATCAAGGATAAGCAAAACATGTAGGATTCTATTAAGTGGAGTCAGTTATATGCTGTGACTGAAAGCATGGACAGATTTGGGAAGACTGAACTCCTCAAAGCTTCAGAGCCTTCAGTTTGTGTTTGACTCCTTAGAGGATGCCTGTGTTAGAAAGAACCTCTTTCAAATCTTGTCCTATCTTTTGTTTCTAGAGCTGTTTCTCCTGACTCAGCTTTCATTCCATTTCCTTCACAAAGTGGGTAGCCCAGAGTAAGATTCCAGTGATGTACAATAATCATGATTAGATTTTTCCCTGGTTTACTTTATCCATTTAAATCTATATTTGCACTATGAGGTGATCTGGTTAGTAGAGCTTTTGAACATTTCCAGTAAACTTCTAACTCGGGTAGCCTTGTCTGCGTGTGGCTTCAGAGGCTTTTCTACCCTAAAGAACACTGTCTGCCTTGCCAGAACCTACCCATATGGGTAAAACCCAGCTCTTGCTTTCGGAGTTTCTTTACCTCTAGTTCTTTTTTCCTTAGCTTTTAAAGTAAATGGCTTTAAAGTAAATGTCTGGACAAGTAATTTCTTAGTACTAGTGAAGAAAGCGACACCACTGTTACAAATAGAATCCTAGAATAGTTTGGGTTGGGAAGGACCTTAAGATCATCCAGTTCCAACCCCCCTGCCATAAGCAGGGACACCTAACACTAAACCATGCCACCCAAGGCTTCGTCCAGCCTGGCCTTGAACACTGCCAGGAATGGAGCCGGGATCATTTCTGCCACCAAAGGCTTTTTTAGCCAAAGGTCTCATTAACTGCATCACGTGGAACAGGTTTTTCTTCTTTATCTTTGAAGCATAACATTAAGTCAGGAACCAGCAGGGTTCTTGCTGATAATGTGTTGGGGTGGAGATAACAGGGAGCCCAGAGAAGCTGTGGCTGCCCCATCCCTGGCAGTGCTCAAGGCCAGGTTGGATGGGAGTTGAGCCAAGTTGGAATGAATGAGCTCTTCTTTGCAGCACTGGGATTCTGCCCAAGGCGCTGAGTGAGGAATAACTGAAAAATCAGAGCTCTCCACTGGGAGAGGGGAAAAAACCCAACAACTTCATCTGAAGTGAAATCCATGATTTATTGTCCAGCTCTGATTGGAAAGTTGCGCAGTGCATGATGCAGGAGTGGCATCCCTGTCTGCTTTCAGTATAAAGCTCTCCCTTCATCAGCTGCTCTTCTCCATTAATGCGCATCAGGACCATGAGGTCTTTGTCTCTACCACTTCCCTGGGGCTTTTGCCAATTTTCCAGGGAAAGAAAAGTTGAACTTTGGTCCTTATTTGGATTTCAGGTAATTTTTTTTGCTTCCAATGCCATTAGGGCAACTCATTGGTCCCTTTCTAGGTGCCAAGAGCCTGAAGGAGTGCCACAAGCGTGCCTGCAAGCAGAAGGGGGCTCCACAGGACAGGTACTGCTTCCAGCTCCAAGTGGAGTTAAACGTGGATAAGAACCCCAGCAAAACCCAAAGCCACAGCATTTTTACAATGTTTCTACAACCTTGGTGCAGAAATGAGGCCAGAGGGAGGAGCTGCTTTGGCTGCACTTGAGAAAAATGTAGCTTCTGCCTTAGAGAAGTGGGTTTCTGAGAGGCAACTGCAAAGACATGGTGCTGGGTGCACTGAGCCCCAGCTGGGGCACAGCTTGCACTGTGTGAAAGGGCCTTGTCATGATTCCACCTCTCCCCACGTGCCACAGACGTGGTGGCCACAGTACCTATCTGCCTGGAAGCACCAGCCCAGGCCCCCTGCCAGCACAGTGGAGCAGAGCAAAGGCCATGTACCAGGGCCTGTGCTAGCATCTCAGTGGCCACCCAGCACCATGCTGCTCTGGTGCTGTTGGAGAGTCCCACGGGTGACAGCTGAGGACACAGCACAACAGGGGGACTCATTCTGTGCCCGGGGCTGTCCATAGCAGCTGCTTGCCTTTGAGGAACGTGGGCACTGCTCTGCAGGACTGAGGCAACTGAGGGATCTGCTGTGCATCCCCAGAGCTGGATTGAGCCTCTGCAAGCAGCCAGTGGCACACAAGGTCTTGGGGTGGTTGGAGGCTCGGTGGCTTTCACAGGGTGGAGGGCTAGAAGGGGAAAATCGCCTGCATTTTGGGCACTGTCTTTTGGATGGCGTCGTCGATGGTTTCATGATCATGTTCAGAGGTGTTGCTCCCTGGGTCTGGAAGGGAAGAGAGAGCAGAGGCTGTGGACGTGCACCTCCAGAGCAGAAACCCCATGGGGGACACCCGGACCTGCTCTGCCAGCCTCCCCTGTCTGAGCTGTAGGTGGATATGGTGAGGGCTGAGAATGTGGGGGGAGAAAGGCCTCTCATGATGCTCTGCCGCCATAGACACCAGCCTCTGGGGCCACAGGTCCCACAGTGTGGGGGGTAGATAGAGGATGGAGGTCCAGGGCTTGCGGTGGTGTTCGCTGCCCCATCGCCCCTGAGGTTGAGCCTTGCTGCCCTTCACCATGGTCCCTGTGTGGGACAATGGGTCTGGGTGGCCACCCCATGTGCCCCTGTGTTTGTGGGACAAGAGGATGGGGCAGACACTGAGGACACAGGGGTTGGGCAACTACTTGTGGGTGCCCTCCTGCATATGGGACAAGGGGAGGAGGAGGTGCAGCCCCCATGGGGGCCCAGCTGGCTGTTGGGGTGCAGACATCTCCACCTGAGCATCCCTGCCCAGGTCCCCATGAGGTCAGCCCCAGGGACTGGTGGCCAGCAACACCCCCAGTTGAGCACAACTCAGTGATGCTGGGGGGGCCCCATCCTCCTGCCCGGGCAGCACATCTCTGTGCTGAGCCCCGGGGGGGCCAGGGGGTGTCGGGGGTCTCATCTGCATCCCTGGGGCATCCCCGGGGCATCCCCACTGCCCACACAGGCTGGAGGTGCTCCTTGGGGGCAGCATTGGAGGAGCCGGGCAGGCACCCACCGGAGCAGAGCCAGAGGACCTGGGTGCCAGGGGGAGCTTCCCCGTTGGTCCCATCCCTGCCTGCGCTGGCTTGGGGGGCGGAGGGGGCGGCAGGGCCGTGCTGCCGGGATGCTGTGCCAGCAGCCGGTAGTAGAAGGCCTCAGTGAGCTCCTGCACGGGGGCGCAGGGGGGTGCGGGGCGCACGGGCCCCTGGCGCCGCAGGACGGAGCAGTGCATCCACCGCGGCAGCGCCTCGAAGCCTTGCTCGGGCTCCTCGCAGAAGCTGCCCACCAGAAAGGGCAGGTCCAGGCGCGCCTCGAGCCGCAGGGTGGGCAGGGTGCCCAGCGTGTCCTGCGCCAGAGCCGGGTCCGGGGCCACCACATGCACATTGCAGGGCAGCGCCTGCCGCTGCAGCAGCTCCCGCAGCCCGTACCTCCTCCTGCTGCTCGCCTCCTCCACGAAGCTGCCGCCCAGGTCCAGCGGCAGCAGCAGGTCCTTGCCCTCCTCCTCCTCTTCCTCCTCGTCGTGGCGGTGGCAGCGCAGGCAGGTGCCGGGGCCGTGCCCCTGCAGCCCCAGGGCCTCCATGTGGTCGCCGACGCTGAGCGAGGGCACATGGAGGCCTCGTCCCTCGCAGTCCTGCGTCACCACCACGCGCAGGGCCCGGCCCGGGCGCAGGGCAGCCGCCAGCTCCTGCACCCCTGTGAACTGCTGCGGCTGCATCCGGAGCCAGCCCCGGTAGGTGCTGGTGAGCAGGAAATGGCGGCTCCTGCCCGGGGCCGACGCCAGCACTCGCCATGCGCTGGAGCAGCCATGGAGCTGCAGCCACTGCCCCAGGCTCTGGACAGCTCTGGAACGCGGCGGGGCCGGGCGGGCCCTCCAGAACCTCGGCCTGGGCCGGCAGCACGTGCACCATGGCCAGCACCTCGCTCAGCAGCAGCGGCTGGGAGAAGCAGACATGCTGCGCCTCGGCCGTGACGTCCTCCACATCCACCTCCAGTGTAGAGGGGATCTTCACCATGTCCCTGCGCACTGGGGGAGCACAGCTCTCACTGGCCCCATGTGGGAGAGGAGCCCAGCAGGGGCACCCCCTCTGTGGTCCCATCACAAAGCTGGCGTAGGCTCCTGACCCTGCAGCACCTCTACTGTAACCCCAGAACGTCCCAATTCAACCCCATCACAGCATCCCATCCAACCCCACATCATCCATCCTAACCCCACAGCACTCCCTGCCCTGACCCAGGGCCACCCCCCACCCTGCCAGATGCCCGGCTCACTCACGGTCCATAGCAGCGTGCACCTCATAGACAGGGCGCAGGAGCAGCACGCAGGGGCCCAGGGCTCTGCACAGCACCGGCTGTGTCCGCCCATTGCCCAGTGCCTGCTGCAGCGTCAGCCCCAGGTCCCTGCCACCCTCTGCGGGGGGTCCCCGTGGTGCCGGCTGCAACACGCCTGGGGGTGATGGGGCTGAGCCCGTGGGCGCTGTGGAGGGGAGGGGGCACCCCTGGGGTGTGGGATGGGGTAGGGCAGCCCCGCTCACCCTTAAACGTCGGTGGGAGCTCCATTGTCTGCCCCGTGTCCATGTCCTTGTGCAGCGCCACACCTGTGACTTGGAGCAGGTCACCCGTGGACAAGCAGCATTCGTTGCCCGAGATCTCTTACACGGACCCTGCAGGGAGAGAAGGGGGTTTCCTCAAAGAAAACGCCTCCTCCAGCGTTCCATAGAGTCACAGAGAGGTCTGGGTTGGAAGGGACCTCAAAGCTCATCCAGTTCCAGTGCAGAGCTGGTGAGTGAAGGCCGGGAGAGAAGCCCAAGAAGGGGCCAAGACCGGCAGCAGTTCTGTTTAGCGTCTTGGGAACCCAGCCAAAGCTTTGCTACCAAAAACCACAGGCAGTGATACCTCCAGTAATGGCAGGAAACCCCGAAATTGCATCAGGGGTCAAGAAACAGCACCAGTGTAGGACACAGCATCTGCAGAGTGCCACAGGGGTTGATCCCCAGAGTCCAGCACTGTTCACTAGCAGCCAAAGGAACACACAGCCAGGCCGGCTGAGGGTTGGGCTGATGTGTATTTCCAAGGAATCAGGAATACCTGGAAGCTTGCACAGCCCATGTCCTGGGAAGCTTCCAGTGCTGGGAACTGCACAGGATTGTGATAGAGGTAAAGAGCAGCGCAGAAGAGTACAGCGGGAGTGGCTGGAGGCTGAAGCGATGTCACTCAGATGGGAAATGCAGCAGGAAAGGTTTAGTGCTTGCTCACAGTGCACTTCCATCCCCCCCCAAAACAAACCCCAAACCCTGTCACCCAAGAGGAAGCAATGAGCACACAGCAAACAATTCATGTAAGTCCCACGAAGCTGCTCCTGGGCTGATGATTTGGCAGAAACAAGGGAAGAGCAATTAAGTTGTGTGGGTGAGGGAAACTCTTGCTGCAGTTCAACAGCATGGCTGGAGCATTCCGGCACCGCTGCTTCCTGAGTGATTCGGAGTGCTTGGTATGATCAGAGGCGTGCACACTGTGGCTGCTCACTCACCTGCTCTGCGCTGGAAGATTTTCCTGCTCTCCTAAAAGGCCCCAGGCACAAGTCATCTCCTCTCCAAGAAGTCCTTGTTTCAGACATGTCTCTAATACATGGGTACTTTAATGCACAACACACTGGGAATAGAACAACTTGCATCAGTGTGTTACTAGCTCCTGGGATACCTGCTGGGTGCTGCGACCTTGTAAAACCAAAATTGAAGAGGGGTTATAGTGACAATCCAGGTAACACTGCAAGGCCAAATGGGCCTGGAAAACACTACCACTATAGCTCAGTCTTTTACTTAGCTGCAGACTTTACCTCTTTGGTCCCATCTCCGCATTCCACATTGCAGAGAGTGCTTTAGATTATCATGCAAGCAGACTCCTTTCCTTTAACACAGGAAATTAATTGCTAACCACACCAACACTTAGACCACAAAGCTAACTACTTGACCTGTATCAACTATTTTTACCTATGGCACATCAGCAGCTTGCACATCCTGTAAAGATTCAGCCTCCTGCTGACACAGTAATGAAAATGCAACTGCCCAGAGGATATTGCTGCATTGAGAAGCACTCATCTATAGCCTAAACAGCTCAACCCTACACTGCAGGCACCTTTAACCAGGTCCCAGTTTACTGTTTTTCACTGCAGCTCTCCCCAGTGAGCCTGGGACAAGCTGCAGACCCAATGTGACAAAGGACAGTGCATTTTAGATCCAAGGCTCCTCTGTATGCCAGAGGCAGCAAGCTGGGCAATGAGAAGAACAAAGCTGGGCTCTAAAGAATAACGTTTGTGGAGCGAGGATTACGGCAGAAGCTGGTAGAACTTCACTCACAAAACAAAGGCAACTGCTGTTTAAAATCCGCTCTTAAGTGTCCCTCTTGCACACTGCAGCACCAGGCAGCAAAGCAGGTCACGAGCAGAGGAGCTGGAGCAGCTTTAAGAGCTGCAGCCTGAGCCAGCTACATGAACAAGACCTGCAGTGACAGCAGCACTTGGCCACGGCACAAATCCATCCCATAAGCCACAGAATAAAGGTACAGCCTCAGCTGCGTAAGTGTGGGCTGGGAACAAACACACTACACTCTCCAAGCTCGCAAAATCTGCATTTAATTTACAACATAGTAAAGGTTACAGGTAAAAAGCTCAACAGAAAGTGTGAAAAGGCCTATTACATATTACACAAGTGTAAAAATGTCTGTACAAAGCCCCTAGATGTTACACCATCCCCTCCTGTACCAGCTGTCCCCCCTAAGCTCTACAATAATGAGAGCTTGTTCAAACCCAGACAGGAGCGGAGCTTGAAAAGCAATGAGCAGTAAAGCTTCCCAAGAAAAACCTTGCAAAGAGCCACTTGCAAAGAACAAAACAAAACACCCATCAAAAAAGAAAAACCAAAATAAACCAAGAAGAAAACCTGCTCAACTTTTACTTGCCCTAACTAGTCTTACCCTAAAGAGTTGCCTTCATAAAGCAGACTGGCTGGGAAAAGACAATTCTATGTACCAGGAAGAAGCAAACCTAAAGGGAGAAAGATTCTCAGAGTCCACATGGAGTGTCTGGAAGTAGAATGTTTGAGGACTGAATCATAGTCAATAGCAACTCAAAACAGCAGCACAACTATCCTGGAGAGGTCCTGTGTTCACCCATTTAATAGCCTGAGCTAGATGGTGCAGGGAGGGGGACAAACCAGTCTCTAAAGCCATCCCTCTTTGGAATGGGGTAGCTCCCAGCTCATTTTTAGCTCAGAAACATGATAGCAATCACTCTGCAGATGCAGAAGTCACACTGATTTTTGGAGCATGTGTCCAAACCAGGTCCCATGCATGCAGCACACCAGAGGCACTGTCACACTGCTCCAGCAACCACCAGATGTGCACACCTCAACTTGGCCAGGCAGCCACAATACTGTATGGAATGAAGAGCTGGGCACACTCTGTCATTGTGGTGTATATCTCCTGGAGAAATCCCCAAACAACAGATGAATGTCACCACAAAGCTGAACTGCATTATCCAATGTAAAAAAAAATCCAGGCAAAAGAGAGCTCTGGCCTTACCTGGTATAAAAAGATACTGTGTCTGAATACATGTGAATCTGGTGGTGAAGTCTAAACTTGAGGACCTGAAGTGCCAGAGCAACAATCCAAATCAAGCTTATTTTATTCAATGGACAAAGTGATGAAGTAGTCAAAAAACTGTAATATGATGAAACCAGCTCGTGCAGTGCTTTATTGAAGGTGAGGCAGATTCTCTACTCAGAACTGATATTCTAGCTCTAAGTAGCACTGTATTCTCATCCCTTGTTACTAGTGGCCAAACCAGCAGATTGTGATTTTATTTGTTAAACATGCTGATGGCTGCTCATTTTTGTGTGTCTCTTGTTGCATCTCACACATGCTCTAAGCTCACAACTTCCATCTGCAAATACAAATGGAACTATTTAAGTTAAAAAGGCCACAAAGTTTAAAAGAAACTCGTTTCCTCTGTGTTAACTCCACCTTAAGTGATCATAGGGGTGAGATCAACCTGACTTGGTTATTTATAGGCAGTGTCTACCCACCTTTCAAATGCTCTGAGGCTTCCCATGCCCGGTAGCATGAACACAAGCTCCCATCCGTCCATGTGTGCACCCCTTTAGTCCTCCAAACACCATAATACTGGGCCACAGCTTGGGAAACCCATCTATTTTTGTCCATTAACTCCATGTCCTCTTGAACTAATGGGATACTGTAGTGTCTGAGGTGAAAACAACCTCAAAGCTGTAGTCAAACTAAAGTAATACAAAAAAACCCCACCCATTGGTGGGTTTAGAAAATGTACAAAACAAAAGCTGACCTATGTTTTGCAAGTTTTAGAACTCCTGTTAATGAGATTTTGAAAGGCTTGGCCCCACAGCCATTTACTTCTGCTAGAGCTGACCTGCTACATGCGAGTCCAGCGGCAACAACATGACTTGTAGTGAGCACACCGCCTCCAAGCATGGATTTGCAGGGTCATGCCATAAATGAGAATTAAGCTGTGTGATGCTGCCCCTTCAACCTCTGGATCAAAACTGAGAGTAAAGACCTCTGGGGACAGTAATGGCTAAGAAAAGGCTGCCAGACACTTTTGTTCAAAAGGAGATGGGAGCTGTAATTCTTTTTTTCCTTTAACAGACATATAAAAATGTTTGAAGACAGATCTTCAAAAGATGTTTCACTTCTTCAATCTTGGTATTACATCTGGTTAGGACATTGAAATCTTAAAAAGACGATACTGCACATCAACAGTTTCTGGAGTTCATGACTCCCACCCTCAACTCCACAAACTCCAGCTCAGATCAGCAGGGAAGGGGTTGGCTTCTTGCCTGGCCATGCCTCCTTTGCATATTTCTTCTTCTTGGGTTCATTCACAGCTTCAGGATTAAAGACAGCAGGGTTTGGAGCTGGG
The DNA here is from genome assembly GCA_039877255.1 of Loriculus beryllinus. Taxonomy (NCBI): domain Eukaryota; kingdom Metazoa; phylum Chordata; class Aves; order Psittaciformes; family Psittacidae; genus Loriculus; species Loriculus beryllinus. The sequence goes on along the minus strand of JBCJKH010007667.1, from coordinate 2,974 downwards.
TTCATGTTGACTGTTGAGGGCACAACAGGAGTCAAGTCCACATCTGGGGCAAGATTGGGGTAGGGCATTGGCAAGCCACCAATGAGTGCTGTCCCATGGCCACCGTGCGACTGGGGCCCTGCCTCATTGTGGGTTGGAGGTAGACCTCCGTACAATCCTCCGCTGTAGGGGAAGTTTTGCATCCGTCGCGATGCAGAATCATCTGTGGTCAGAGAGCCTGCATTCTCCAACCGCTTCTTCTGGAGATGGAAGTATTTAAACATTAGTCAGAATACATGAAATACGGAAACTGTAGAAACTGGCCCCCAAAAGGCACCTTGATCAGCCATGCAAAGTGGTTACAAACCACATCCCAGTGGATTTCTTCTGGGTTTCTCTGAAAACCACTTAATAATAAACTCTTAAAGGTGCACAGTGCAGGAAGGAGTGACAGAAGCTGAACTTGGATCAGGTCTGAGCACTTCTTTACCTCCTGTACACATACCTGGCAGTCTTGAGCTTGTCCTAAACACAAGACTGAGGAGGTCTTTAGTCAATAACACAGACCCTCCTCCCCCCAGTAACAAACTGCAACTCCTAGATCACTTGGGTGGTTTTGTCTAGCTCCTGATCATCTGGATCTCCTGCAGCCTGGGGTTTATGTAGAATCATCCTTTTTCACACATATTATTTCATGCATACCAGCAACAAGTGAAGTCGCTATCACACTGCTGCTCTGAAGCTTTACAAATATTCAAGTTAAATATAGCACAGGCAACACTCTCATCTTGGAGCAAAGTCTAAATCCTGCTAGTCTAGTAGACAACCTTAGGAAATCTTCAGTACTTACAGGATTTAAACAAATAACCTCTCATTTTTACTTTCTATTTTCCACACTTCCCATAATTTCAACCAATGCCTAGAACCACAGTACTGGAATTCTGGGAAGTGTTCCTTTTTGCAAAGGAAAAAGTACTGCCATTGATCCCATGTGTTATTAAAGAGCAAAAGCTGGATTTGAAGGGAAATGGTCAAATCTACTAAAAAGACTACAACTGTGAAACATGAACGCTACTTGCTAACAATAAAACACTTTTCACCACAGAACATTATGTCCTTAAGGTGTAAGTCATAAAATCAGTTCATGCAATCAATCATGAGTTCATCAGTGTAATGCATTCATTAGAAAACTGAGTTACTCTGTACCTTAACAGGGACTACTGCTGTCTGCACCATGTTCCTGAAACGTCCAACAGAAGGGTCCACATCCTCTGCAAAAGCAAGAACAGTGATGCCTTCAGTAAGAATACAGGAGGAGACAGAGCGTCTGTCAGGTAAAGGAGCCTATATGAGGAACCAGTCCTCTAGTGGTGCTCAGGAAGCACAAGCATGCCCAGAGGAAGAGAGGAGCCAGGAGGACACCTTGTGGCTTTGGCTCCAGGTGGGCTCATCAGATATGCTGGTAAGAAAAGCTTTCAACTCCAGTGGAGAACAGGGAGATGAACACATGGATAGGGGGCTTTCACTGATCACACTGGAGCTCTGGGCTGAAAGCTGCAGCTGACAACCCCCTGCACATGCTCAAAGGCACAGCAGTCATCCCCAGAAGTCCTTGGGGGAACCTTGAAGGAGGAGTTGAAGGAATTCAAGGTACAGGCTCCAAAACTCTGAAATCTTATCCTTTTTTGTAATGCGTAAGATTGCTGTTTACATTAAGATGTTCTGAGCACTGAACTGCATAACCTTCTAAATCAAAACGTTTTTTCTGGCTGGTGTTAAATTAAGTCAAAGACTTAACTGAGACATAGAATCATAGAATTATAGAATAGTTAGGGTTGGAAAGGACCTTAAGATCATCTAGTTCTAACCCCTCTGCCATATGGCAGCTTCTCTAAAATAGCAGATCCCAAACATCGACTGCCAAATTTCTCTTCTTATCCATATGCAGCCAGGAGGAATCCCTACGAGAACACTGGAAAGGGGGCTTTAAGGGCATCAACTGAAGACTAAAGCAAAGTACTTACCTGGATTGATGATTTCATCATCATCACTGAATGTCACTCTGGAGTTCTTCCGTTTTCTCTTTGGTCTCTGAATATCCAAGTTCCCTTCCTCAATGGTTAGCGTGGAAATTCTTTTGTTGTGGGCTGTATTAAACTCTGTCAGGTTCTAGTGATAAATATGGAGATGAAATAGTTTTAAGTAACTAGTGTACGAGTTTCATTTAACCATGCAATTGTGCATATCAGAAAACCACAGCACAATGTCTAGTTTCAACTTCAGAACCATAGGAAGAAAGAGCACTCCAGTGCTGCAACAGGCTGCTCAGAAAGGTTACAGTCTCTCCCTGCAGATACTCAGAACCTGACTGACCATGATCCTGGGGCAATCTGCTGTAGGTGACCTTGCTTAGCTGGAGGACTGGACTACATGACCCTTAGGGTTTCTTTCCAACCTCAACAATCCCGTGAATGCCACATGTGCTGCTTTTTCCTTCTTCACTAGTTAACTGCAGGAAACAGGGCAGTATTCAGTTACTGGGAAACCATCCTTAACCTGGGGTAGCTGGGGAGTGTGTAACGCCCTGGAGATCCATTGTGAACAGACCACTGGAAGAGCATTGTTAGGTCAGTGGATTCTGGGAAGCTGCATGATTACAGAAGAATGAGACACTTTGTGTGTATCTGCTGGCAGAAGACACCTTAGATCACCTTCAAGGCCAAGAAATGAAGAACCCAAACCTAAGCAAACAAAATGGAATGCTGTTTAGCTAGAAACACCATCTAGGTAGAGTGTGACACTGTACTCACGTCAAGTTCTGTTTCCTCCTCTGGCAGGCCCAGCAAGCCCTTGAGCTCTTCATCTTCGCTGCCCATTTTCTCATCTCCCTTAACCGCTGAGGGAAGCGTCTGAGGCTTCTCCCGCAGCGTGTACGCCCGTGTAGAAGCACCAAATGAAACTGTGGAGTCAATGGGTATCTGTTGAGGTTTGAGAT
>JBCJKH010007648.1:0-14921 GCA_039877255.1 Loriculus beryllinus | reverse complement strand
CGCCTCAGCACCCTCACAGGGAAGAGCTTCTGCCTAAGAGCTCAGCTCAGTCTCCCCTCGGGCAGGTTAAAGCCATTAGCCTTGCCCTACCACTACATGCCCTTGTAAAAAGTCCCTCTCCACTTTGTACAAGCTTTCTTAGTAGTTAAACTAATTCTTTTCCAAGGCTGATTGACCCTTTCCTATTCCATAGCAGCTGGGACACCAGCACCTGGAAAAGGCCTGTGCTGTATTTCATTCTCAAGCAAAATTCCCAGAGCTACTGGGGCTTAGAGAGGTAAGAAGAATCAGCCTTCAGATGAAAAGTTTACTTAAGTTTAAGATAAGAAAGGCATCCGGAGATATTTTTGTACATAAACATACACTCTCACCAGTTCTGCATGCAGATATTAGTCAAAATAAAGTGAGAATACCCCAAAATTAAAAGAAAAATGTGTTTATAAGACCTGAGAAGTGATAGAACACCATAAAGTGTATTTCCATCACATAGGCTCCCTTGACCTGTCAAGAATCATTGCAACAGAAAAGGTACTGTAGCCGTGGCAGCAGATTGCTATTTAAATTCCCCAGCAGACAAATAACTTTATGATATAGCATTCCCTTAGCAGCAGACCATTGTAAATAACACCTACAGAGCTCAGGAACTCCCATGATGTCTCTCTAAGGTCTTGTATCAGAGCTCACTGAAGTCAGGAGAGTTTCCTCATTGATTCAAACAGGCTTTGGTTCAGGCTGTTAAAGCAGATGCTCATCACAGTAAATCTACTGATATCAGTGTGAGTGCTCTGGAGCAAATCTACTTACTATAAGAAAAACTGGTATTAGAGCCCTTGCATACTGTATGCCTTGCAAGGGAAGAGGAGACTACAGCTGAACTACTGCAAGATACGCTTTACTTTCAAAGCCACAACTGAACTTAATTTAAATGGTGTTTTCTGATGCATTCTTTGGAATTGCTAAGACTGTATTACATTTTGGGTGAGCAGCCAGCTAGGAATCCAGAGAGAGCAGCAGGCAGAAATTAGTTCCCATGTTCACAATCCATCAGCTTGGGCATTTTCAGCTCAGGGGCACTGGTCCCATCTCTTCCTTCCTCACTCATTTTGGAAGCTGAATAAATAGTTGCTGCCCACAGGAGAAAGTCTGCAGGCTACGGAGATGAAAATGGTCCCCATGAGGGTCCTCATGGTCAAACCCAGTCTACTGCAGACTGAGTTATGAAATGTAATCTGAAAATTGTCTTTATCCCAATAAGACTTTGTTTCATGAAAAGAAATTATATTTTCACCATGAAAGGTAGTTATAGATGGGAGTGAATTCACACAAACAGGCTTATTCAGAGAAATCCTTGCTCACAGTAAGGTGTGTTTTCCACATTCAGCCAGGCATAGCAATGGGAAAGCAGAGCCAAGGCATTATGAATTGTCTTGCAGACAGTTATGGCTCTGTTGAGAAGTTTACATTAAACAAATTCTAGTAAAGTTAAGGAATTTTGTGTGTTTAACGAAGCTCTTTTGCCTGTCCCCTCATTATTTAAAGATTTCTGAGCATTGCTGCCCATTCTTCAGTTGTAAACCATCTGTATCAGGCATTTAGCTTAATTTAATTCTTCTCTGATTTTCTGTTGAGTGTTCATTTTTTGCCTGCTCTTCAGCAAAAATGGTCCTGCTGGGACCACTGAGACCTCTCACAGTGATTTCAAATGTATTCCCATTGTTTTAGCTAGTCCTCAAGTGTTTACTTAAAAAAGTTAACAACTATCTTGCCAAAAAATCATCTGAGCAAGATTTAAACTCAGCTTGGCAGGGAAGCAAAAACACTGCTCATTGAAAAGACTTCCCAGATTCTACCCTCTCACCTGGCACCTCTGTAACAGACTTTGTAGGGAGCTTTTGCTATCAGGCTGCTTCCTTGGAGGTCGAACAAAAAGAACAGAGTGCATGAATTCAGACAGAGCTATTTTAGAAGGAACCATGCAGTTCTCATTCTGACCAGGTCCTAGATAGTTTTCCCAAGAAAACCAAATAAGACAGTGTCTATATGGAGTTTAATAAATGTTTCAGCTGGAGGGCAGCCATCGCCATTGAGCTAAGAGCGCTGCATTCATCTTCATAGGATAAATTCACAAACAGCCCTCTTCACAGCTGGAAAGCTGTTCCATTCCTTTCTGTTTACCAGCATAGCTGGTCACCACTTGCATAACAAGCTTTCAGGATGAATCATGGACAAATTCTACAGCCTCTCTCAAATCTCACTTTTCCTCTAAAGAACACAGTGAAATTTAATCGTTGTTTTTATGAATAGACCAACAGACAATTTGTATCCATAAAATACTCAATATAGCACAAACACACTGAAAAACAAGATTTTACCAATTATGACAAAAATCCAAGTAAATTGTGGCTTATAGTCAACACTGCAAAAATCAGAGTATTTTCTCTTATTTCAGCGAGTGAGTCCCAAATCCAAAGGTTTTCTGGAGCCAATGGGAAATTTTGCATCTTCAAAAGCAAAAGGATGTGAATTATTGGAAACCATCAAGAAGACTCAGTGGCCCATTAAGCACTCTTCCTTGGCACCATCACCCCAAGAAGCAGCTATAATGCAATCAAGTTGATGGGAAGTATAATGGCTTGAACTGACTGACTTCTGTGGCTTCCAGCCATGGACCATGAGACATGACACAATGGCACTTATTGTCAAAGCAGTGTGCTATCAAGATGGCTCACCTCAGGCAGGGGGTGCAACTTGAACTCATAGTCCTTGGCAAAGAGCTCACCACTGTGGTTTCAAGGGACATTCTGTGTTTTAAGAAGAAGTGGACTGGCCCCTCTCCCTTTCTGTAAACTCTGGCTGTGTTACATGAGCATTTTGGTTTGGAGCAGTTGTGCAGTTCTGAAGCAACTCCCCATCACTTCCCTTACCACAGTTTGCAGAGTTTACTTGGTTCATAGAGCAGTTTTATTGCACAAGATTCCTTCTGTGGGACACAAAACCAAACCCTGTGCTGCAGCACACCCCAGAGGTTCACCTACAAGAATGTGAAGGTCCTAAACTACATCCCTTGGACATTCCTTCAACCCACATGCCTGCTGGGGTGTTTCTGTGCAGGCAACTAGACTATATATAAATGGAAATAACCTTCCTGAACCATGTCGTGTGGTTGCAAGGACCTCAACAGCAATCCCTTGGAAATACCATTCCAACCTTTTTCTGCCAAGTTGCTTTCCTATTGTAGGAACAGTCTTGTAGAAGCTCAATTAAGAGTTTTTTCCCTTTGTAGCATTAATTACAGAGACTATTATGAGCAAGGCTTAAGGTCTAGCTCTGTTCTTACCACTTTCTTCTGGTAGAAGTTTACTTCAATTATATTTCTAGTTCCAGTGAATCCAGTTCTTAGGTGCCTACAAGTTCATGTGCATCAGAAAGGCCAGGAATGTGGCTTCCCTGAAGCAGCAAAAGCACCTTATGGTCATCTGCTACATCTCATCACTTTGAATCTAACCCACCATCCATGCTACTGCATTGTTGTTCGTAGCTGAACTCAGTGGTGGCACAGGGTGGCCAAACACTTCTAATGGCATGCATCCAGGTGATAGATGCTGGTGATTAGCTGGTTACTTCCCAGGGCACTCATGGGTTCAATCTCAGCATCATTAGGAAAAGTAGCTGGTGGGAGCAGGCTGGGTCTGGGATAGTGCAATGATAAAAGACCTTTAGAAGCAAATCTTCCTGAGAAGAAAGATTAACCAAGGACTTAGGTGATTATATTTGAGTTGGCTTTCTTCTTTAACAAATAACCCTCAAAGGTAATGTTTTTTGGCTCTATAGTGAACACTTTGTTGGCTTTAAACTACAAGGGATCCCACCAAATCCCACTCTATTTGTACTCTTTTCTGACCGTGTAGAGTCTTTTTGTCTGTTTTAATGCTGGCTGTACACCCATGTGTTACCACTGGAACTCCATAACTTGTTGTGTAACTTCTTTTTCTTTTTAACCTGACCTAGCTTGCTCTTAAAACCAGCTGTGTCTTTTCACCCGAGGTGAGGCTTTTCAGCTAGCCTACATTATGTAAACATGTATTGTAACATCCCCAAACCTGCAGTTAGTCAACAAAAGATCAAACGGACCAACACACTTTCATGGTAGCCATCAAAGTCACTCAGACTTTCTCAGTGAAAGCTGCCAGCTTGCATTTTTTTTGTCCAGTGGCAAAGATAAGGCTATTTGTCTTTCTTTCACAGTCACAAATAAATAAGGAAAGGAAGAACAGTAGTTTAAAATGGTATCTCAATCAAATCTGTTCATCTCAGAGCTTATATTTCAAGCCTTTATGTGCATTCCAGGATGAAGTCAAATGTCAAACTTTCCCCCTTTATCTTCTCTCCTTGACTCGAGAAAAGATCTGTATCTTTACAGAATGAAACAACTGTTTTCCTTAAAATGTTTCAATAGGCCTTGATTTTGTAAAACAAGCCACTTCTCTGGCAAGTGCTTTGATTTCAGGGAATTCAAGTAATTGCCACAAAAGGGCTGACAAACCTCACATATGCCGCAGTAAAAGGAGAAGGAGCTGCATGGATTTATGCAGCATGTCTGGACAGGTGAATAGGTGGACAAGGAGGGGTTTCGGTGTTGACTTCTTTGATTTGCTTTCTTGTCTTACTGCATTCTGGTCCTAAGTGTATATCAAGGTATCATCTGCTTTCTCCTCTTCCCTAAATCATCTTTACCAAGTGGACCAGTTGTGGATGTCTAAATAAGAACAAAAAGCACAGTCAGAGCTGTAGAAATGAGATGTGAAGAAATAGTTTGTTTAGTCTTCACACAAGAGGATTGAAATGAAGCAGTGTACACTTACAAAGTAGCTGCAGAGGAGAAAAAGACAAACAGTTCTTCATGTCTACTGATGATAGGACAAGGATTAATTGGTTTCAACAGTACTGAGAGAACTTCAGCTTGGCTGTCAGGGGAGAGCCTGGTGTGATTTCTGATTCCTCCTGATGTGATTAATTTTGTGCCAGAAAATCTTGTCCAAGAATCTGTGAAACCTGCACCACTGGAGGGTCTCATAAACAGCTGAGGCAGGAGTGATTTAAGCATCCATGAGAACAACTGATCCTGCCTTAGAGAAATGGGCTGTAGGATAAAACAATTCTTTGAAATCTCTTCCAACATTATCTCCCCAAAAAGCCTTGATTAAGATAGGACTCATGGCTCAGAACTGATTCAGAGTTTGGGGTTGTTCATTCCTTAGCCAAGATTTTGGTCTATACCGTTTTCTCCCTCCTCATTATCCTTTCAGCTCACACAGGGTAAAGTAGAACGAAAACTGAACTCCAAGCAAGGTACCAGCACTTGGATTATCCTCAGTCAGCATGGTCCTCATGCCAGCCAATGCCTTACTGTTAATATCACATTCTTGCGGAGATTTTCCACCTGTTACTATCTCATCTCCACTACATTTAATGTGAATCCTGCCCTTTTCTCTTTCCTGTTCATGTTATACTTCCTCAGGGACAAGAACTGAGCACATCAATATGTGTGTACAGCAGCTAACCTGTTTTGGATGCTATGCTCAGAAATTATATCATGGACAAGAGTTATTAAACTGATCTTGGTTTGTGCACTAATGATGTATGATTCCCTGCGCTGCAAGAAGCAACATGGGCCACCAAGCATCTGCATTTTCGCACATATTTCTGCTTTTTCCAACCAGAAATTTTGTGTGCATAGATTTTGAAGACTGTAAAGTGTTTCTCCAGAACTTGCAGCCATCTTTTAGCTTGAACAGGGATGGAAGGCCAGTCATAGTTATTGCTGTGGAGAAGAAGGCCAGAGCTTAAGAGGAGACAAGCTGCTCAGGTGCTGTCCTGTACTATTATACCTGCTCCTCTTCCCTTCTGCTCAGCTACTTAACCAAGCCTAGAGCAGGAAGGACAGGTTGTCTCTCATCTGTCCTGCATCTCCTTGTACATAAGGAAATAATCCCTTTATTCTTATAAATGGATCACTATGTACTTGCAGGCAGATAGTTGGGTTCTTGAGAAATAGATTCAAACCCACATGTTTATCCCTGTGAGTACAACTCCCTGTAATTGTGATTACAACTAACAAAAGAGAATGACAGGCAGAGAAGTTTCCACTGCTCAAGTGAAGCCAGGAAGAGGTTAGAAAAATATTTTGATGCCTATGAAATTGTCTGAAAAAACGTATTTCACTAATGTAAAGGGTTTTTCTTTCTCTTCCTGTTTAACAACTTTGAATATATTGTTAACTGGATTTCCTTCTGAGCTCATACTGAATTTAATTGCTTCTCTATGGAGGAATTCCTTAGTGCTAAACGTGGTCCAGTCCTGTGTTGCAGGATGTGAAGATGTGCAGAAATCACACAGCAAAGACAAGTGCCAGTCTGGTGTGGAAGGAGCAGGAATTAATCATTTTGTATGTGTGCAATTGTGGCTTCCGGGTATCAATCCAGAATTCTTCAGTATATTCTACTGGAGATTGTTTTGGATTCCTACATTTCAGTTTCAAAATCACATCACAGGTTCCCACTCTGTACATTCCTTCACCAATAGTACTCCTCATAGTAGGAATGTGCAGAACCCTCCTTTGCAGATGCATTTTTTCCAACTATCCTGCAGAAAGTATGTTTACAATGCTGCATTATATTTAAAATATATGAAGTATTCAACCTGAACACTTAAGAAGGCCTGACATAGTCAGGCCATGCAGAGATACTCGCCAGTCTGAAGCTGAAGGGCATTCAAAGAACAGTATTGGCTTCATGTCCTTGCTCAGGTGGCAAAATCAGTTCTGAACCTGCAGGAACTACAGGGGCTGTACCTTTGGAAAACAATCGAAAGGACCATTTAGAATTGTAGTTTTTCCTAATTTACAGGATCTTAACTCTTGTTAACATAGAAACTACTCAACTGCCTTTTTTTGTTTTAATTCTCTCCCTGTCCTTTCTTATGTGTATTTGGACACTTCACTTGTTACCATTCCCTTCCAAATATATCACCATCCTCTTCTTCCACTACTTTCTTCATGGTCCAGTTTGTTGCTGCCTTCCCTTTCTTATGTCTCCCTTCCCCATCACTTTTGTATCTAAAGCACCCCGTCAGTGCTTCTACATCACTACCTCTTTTAAGAAGTTAATTTCAAAATGCCCACAAAGAGAAACTAATAATGGGCCAAAAGAACACCATGAAGCCATTCACCTCTTTGACACTGTCATGTGTCCTGTCTCCTCGTGTTCAGTCCTCCCCAGCATGGGGGCTGCCTTTCCCCTCTCTCAGTCCTGCCCAGTGCCAAGAAACTTCATCAACAATTAGGGGATGCAGTCTGGTTTGGAGACTGAGGCGCTGCCCTTGCTCTGTTCTCAGCCCTGCCATTAAGCTGCTAAATGACCTTGAATAACTTGTGTAACCTCGTCTGTCCCAATCTGTCTCATCCTCTGACTTTTCCCAACAAAACGTGTAAGCTCCTGGGATCATGTAATGTGCTGTTAAAGCCGCTTGAACAAAAGCAACCTATTTTCCCACTGGCTGGCTCAGCTGGGACTTATCCCCTGTAACCACAGGCATCTATACTGTGAATATTGACATCTGAGTTATTTGCTGAAGTTTCCTAGATAGTCAGAGTGCAACAATAGGCAGGTTTAGGTTGAGATTTACCTAAGCAAAAGTAGGCTTTGGCTTTGGGATGAGATGAATTGCTGTGTCAGACTGCTTACGTGTTGAAAACACTCCCAAAAATTAACTGTTTGTGATTCTTTGGTGAATTTAGTTGAAATATTTAAATGATTTTGGGCCAACTAGATTGCATTTTGTAATAAATGAACTATTCTATTAAAAAATTTCAACCAAATCTTTTGAGAAATATTAAATATTTGAAAGGTGAAATTTTTAGTTCTTTCCAGAATTTTTTTGTAGATGGATTCTTGAGCTTCTATTTCACAAGGAAGTTTTATAACATTTCATGTTCCTGAAGAGATATAATTCTACACACTGCACATAGACATGCTGGTACCAGCAAGTCAGCCCACCAGACCCACCTCAGAGTATTCCCTTGTTTGTTTTATGTAAGCAGAAACCATGAGCTCCTTAACACCTCGAGAACTACACGAATACCTAAACCTCGATGTAACCACAAATATAAGATGTTACAAAGATGCTTTTCCCATCTTAAATGAGAACTACCAAGAAATGGCATCTACTGAAGAGCTCATGGGAAGGAATATTCTGGTTTTTTACCCAAAGGAAGAAGTTTGGAGAACAACAGACCTTTTGCAAGGAAACTAGATGGAAAGGTCATGTCACTCACGAAATATGCAGAAATGGAAGAGCTGAATAACTGAACATCATGAACATTACACCTATCACTGCTAATCAACATCACCTCATACAGCTGAAATGGCAGTAGAATAGTGGAGTGTCTTTGAAAAAGACTATAATAACAGAATGAATTTTAAAAAAGAAGTTAAAGTTTTGCCAAAACCTATTACATGTGCTCTACAAAGGGGTGTCTGTGAGCAACTGGGAGGGAAGCAACAAAAATAAACTGGAGGAATAGCTTTCACAGGGTAATAAATGACTTGCAAATAGCACACATGTCAGACACACTAATTCTAAACCAGAAAACTGTTCCAAACAGAAATAAAATGAGATTGTGACTGGGACAAATAGTCTCTTCATCCTTAGAAAAGGAGAGATGCTTTCCTGTGTGAAGGATTAATTTATTAAAAAAGAAGAAATCTTTGGAGTTTATGTGCCATTTTATACGCCAAAGTAAAAGGAAATAAAATATATATGCACCCATATAGCCACTTCAAAATGCCAAGCACCTAGAAAGAATAGTACACTGCATATGAGGCCTCCAATGCCCAGTCAAAGGGACCTTTTAGAGACTACCTGAAACTAGATTAGCCAAAATTAATCTAGTCCTAGAAGAAAACCTTCTGCAAGGAATAAATTCAGGGAATCATTCAGTTATTAGTCAAAGTTATTGAAAATGCCTGTGCCAACTGTATGAGGCTGGAGAAGTCATTGTGGACAATGGAAAATGGCAATGGACACAGATCCTGTGAAAGAGACAGAGGAGTCAGTACCTTCCTGTGAGTCTCTTCCTCCCAGTGCTCCTCAGGAAGGGCTGGTAAAATATGGAGTCTTAATTATTTCAGCTCATGTGAGTTTGATCCTCCAGAGAAATATTGGAGTGGCTTGTAATTCTGAAAACTGGAAGTTGCTCAGCCAAAAACTGAGTTTGAAGCCAAAGAATTCCCCTCTCCATACAGCAGCTGGAGATGTGAAGAAGAGGAGATATAACTAAGCAACTGGACAGAAAGCTTCATCAGTCCCCCCATCCTCCAATCCCATGCCACTGCACTGACCTGTAGGTCATTGCTAAGGAAAGAGGAGATTGTCTGATTTTCATAACTCTGTTGAGACCACTGCAGTGCAACTATGTAATATGAACACCTGGAAACTGAGGGCAGAATGGAGGCTAATCATCTCATTTTGCATGGGCCACCAGCCCAAACACCATTTGCATTTATTATCAGGCTGGACTACATTTTAGTTGGGCTTGGAAATTAAAATTGCATCTTTCAACAAGCCCCTTGAGCCATCCTGTTCGAGGAAGAAACAGCATTGAAACACCACAATAAGGTAATGGAAAAACAGTCTTCCTTGAAGTACATGTCTAACATTTAGAGCCATCTTCCTTTGGTGGTAATACCGTGCAGGCCTATAGAAAACAAAAGCTATGTGTAGGTGCTCAGAAACACCCCAAGAGCAGCCACAGATGAGCCCTAACTGTGGTCCTCCAGTCTTTTTTGAGGTAGGGCAGTGACAACCTGCATCTTCAGACAGTTATACAGACACATCCTCAAGGAGGATCAGCAGCAGTCTCGGAATCACTTAAGAGTCCTGATATTTATGGCAAAGACTTTTGGAACTGAATAGGGCTAGAGAAGGAAAATGTTCCATAGACACTAGTCTGCAAAACAACATAATGCCACAAAGAGTAAAGCCTTTCAACATGAAACCTGTAAGTTTTGTAGTCTTCAGAAGAATTTAATCACTGGTTCAAATGCAACCAGCTTACACTACTTGGGTTAGTAAATAATGTTCTGTGGCAACTCCAATGCTTGTGTCTGACTTTAGTAAAATGACTGCTTATTTCTTTCTTTCTGGTCAAAGAGCACTTCTGATCGTGGTCAATAAAGGAAGGGGATGCTTGAGAAATAGAAGCAGGAGAGTGGCTTTGTAGTGAAGATGCATGTAGACAATTTGGTATCTATTACAAGCTGAAGTCAGACAACTGTCTGCATGCAAATGTGGGGAGGTAATGAAAGGGAACCTCATACAGTGAAAGGGTCCTTTTTCTTCATTAGCATTTAGAAAGTAAGAAAGTGGCATAAATATGGGATCTGATGACTGGAAACACACTGGACATGTCCTGCATGTCACAAGGCTCTCAGGGCTCTTCTAGCACTATGTGCTACTATCATGTTCAGGTGTTTTCTCCATCCCATTGACTTTGAGCATTAATTATCATTGTGGAAAGGGTTTGTTATCTCACATCAGTAGGATGTGTCTGTCTGCTGCTGCACACAAGGAAAACCTTTGTCCTTTAATTCCTTATCCCTTGAGCAGAACAACTGCACTTAGGGGAAGGTAATAAGGACATTCTCAGATACCCTAAATCCTTTAGTACACTGTCTATAGCTGGAGAGCAAAGAAAACAGAGGGTGTGACATGGAAAATAACAGGGCATGCCCCAAACCTGTCTGTATTTAAAAAGCATTTGGACAATGCCCTTAAAAGGATGCTTTAACTTTTGGTCAGCCCTGACTTGGTCAGGCAGTTGGACAAGATAATCATTATAGGTCACTTCCAACTTAAATGTTCTGTTCTGTTTCATTCTATTTCATTCTGTTCTATGATAAGGGGTAGAGGGTGTATTCCAAGAAGAGGGGTCAGTTGTCTTTGCCTTCAGATTGTGTCAGGAAAACAAGACACAAATTGCTCACAAAGCATGGCAGCATTAATTACCTATGTAAAATCATATCTGTCACATTCTATGACCACTGTGTGTGCAAGGGGTGATGGGAGCAAGGGGAAAAGGCACCGGATGAGCTTGCACTGGGCCAGGTTATCTTGAGCAGCTTCCAGATGGCACTGGAGCAGTGGGGTTTATCTGCCTCATGAAGAAAGGGGATCTCTCATTCAATTCATCCAGACGGGGCTTCCTTTCACTCTCCTGGAAGTGTTTGACTTTACCCGGCAGTTTTCTTACTGTTACCCATGAAATAAAGATTTTTATCAGTTACAGTGGAATAGACAGAACGCCTTTGTTGCCAGTTCTGTTGAAACAGGAGGCCAGCGATGACTGGAAGAGCTGGCAGCCTGTGCAAGCTGATGTGAAAAATAACTTGCTGAGCCCTGTCATTCAGATAAGGATGAAGAACCACGTCTAGCTCTGGGAAAGAGTGCAGCTTAAATGAAGGTCTGCAATTTGGCAAAAGCCAAAGCAGCAGAGGGGCACAGATGGGGAGATAGTTCTGAAGTGCGTATTGTGGGAATGGCATCTAAATGATGAAGCAGAGGTAGCTAAAAAACATTTACAAGGTTTTGTGTGGAAAGGAAGAGACAGAAAATCCGTATTACAAGACCAAGTGTGTAAAATCTTCCCACTACTCTCATCTAATCCTATTATTGCACAGAAAAAACACGGAGGTATCTTGGGTACAGCTTTAAAAGAAGCAATCATTTGCTTGAGATTACAGAAAAAAGCTGGTTTTAATTTCCCTGTTGAAGTACTTAATTTTGCTTGATGTCAGTAAGTGGCCAGAACAAGACAGCTCAGAAGAACAATAGGAAGCTTTGTGATGTACGATTGCAGAAAGAAGTTATCAGGGACAGTAATCTGAATGTCTTTAGATCTAATATTAATTCTTTTTAGCCTAGAAGTGGAAATGGAATATACCGTTAGTAAGCATTATGTGTCATACACTCATTACAGTACTTGTGTACAAGAAATATTTGTAATGCAACAGTGGGTGCCTTGGCCTCCTCACCACAAACAAATGAGACAATACTGTTCCCATGAGCCTTTTAACATGCCAGAAAACTGTTTTTTCAAGAGAAAAGATAAAAAAAGAAAAAAAAGGAGATTGGATGAAGGCTGGAGCAGGATTGATGAGAGGAAGGGTAGGAAGTGGGAAGTTATAAAATGGTGAGTAAAGAAAGGCAATTGTCTGTACAGAGGGACTGGTCAGGCTGTGGCACTCTCCTTTTTGGAGCATGTGGTAGTGTTTGGTCACTTGAAGACAGAACTGGCACAGGGACCTCCTCCTGCATCTCCCATCCCCAAAGACACCATCATTGCCTCGCTGGACCATGAAAAGCAGCAGATGAAGATGATATTGCTGATATTACTGCATTTAAAAGACGGGTTCAAATTAAATTGCTAAAACGTGTTTCAAAGTTGGGTTTTTTTAATCTCAAAACATTCCTTGAAGGCAATTCCTCAGCAGGAGCTGAAAGAAAATAGGCTGGTTACGGTTTAATGGACTAGTCCCAGAGAGCTTTTCATAAAATAGTAACAATATTATAAACGAGAAATGTTGTAGGAACAGCTAAAATGGGAATTTGCGCAAACTATGGTGCTTTTTATTTGCATATGACCTCAATGATTATGTGCAAGATTTGGCCCTCTTCACAATAAGTGCCACATTCTGGTTAGAGAAACATGATGCCTTTGTTTTGGCAGAAAATAAATCTCTTAAGGCAATCAGAAATTCATGTAACATGTTCTAAAAATACCCCCTCCAAAACTGTCTGTGCCAGACAAAACAGGAGGAAATATTTGCTTTTGACAGGGATATTGATCTGTAAAATGTTTCTTCTCCTTCCTTTGCCCTCTTGATTTTCTTCCAAGCTACCCTTTTCTGGTACTTTCAATGGAGAAAGGGCTTCTTCTGGGAAGGAACATCTTGAAACACAGCTTTGCCAGCTATCCCCTGGTTTTTATTTACACTGAGGCTCTTTGCACTGTTCCAGCAATTTAGAGAGGGATTACATCCATGTTTAGCTTTTTAGACTTCCCCCAACATGTATAAGGACCTTTGCACGAACAAGGACTTTAATATACACGCTATTGCAAAGTTGCTGTGGATGCCCTCTCACCTGCATGGAAATAAATGGAAGTGAACCTGGAAAAAATGTTTTCACTTCCTATGAAAGTCAATCCACCAAGAAATGAATCCTCATAAAAAGGAATACTGCTCAAGGCAGGGATTTCTCTGAATAAAGTAAGTGTCTAGATGCTCAGGAGGTGGATTTCCTATTCATTGGTGCACACTAGTGGTTTTATAATGCTATGGTGATGCAAAGCACCTATTCTAGCTTAAAAATACAAGGTTTAGGATTGCTGGAACAGAAGTGCAAAGCAGCTGGGTTAGACCAATATATCTGGCAGTGCTATATTGGTTGTGGAAGCTGATTTAGACCATCCGTGGCTTCCTTACACTGGTCACTGCTCACTTCTCACATCTTTTTAAGCTTGGGTGAGGAGAAATTGCACCACTATACCCCTCCAAAAGCAGGATTTTGTTTAATGACCACTTTTCCTCAGAGGCCCACAGTGCCAAAAGAGAATCTTCAGGTCTCTGATATAATTACAGAATGGGGGGTATTGGGTAGAGTGAGGTTGTTTCTTCTTTAGCAGAAAACAGCAAGTTGCTGGAGGATGGCATTTCCAAACAACAAATATCCCACCTGTCTCTTTGACCTGGCACACTGTCACACCAGGAGAGTGATGGATTAAAGCTTTTATACAGTTGACTGCTGTTTCTGGGTCTCATCTTTCCACCAAGGGCTTTATTTCCCCATTAGCAAATGTTTTTATTTCAGTAAGACTACAGCACTTTGTGTTTGCCATAAGCCATGGTTATAACTGGTCAAAAGAAAGGAGACATATCCAATCCCTTCTTTGACTCTCTTTTAACAACACTGAAATGCTGCTGATGGGCATCTGTTCCTTCTGCTCCCATGCTGTACTTTAGGCAGACCATTACTGAGATAAACCAATATAACCTAATACGCATCAGCTGACATATGGCTTTTGAGGGACAAAATCAGACAGGAAGGAGTTTAAATATTGAATCAATTTGCACAGACTTACAATTTCTCTGTTTGCAAGGAGGAACAACATGGAGCCTTACTCTGAACTCAGTCAATCATTTCAAAATGCAGTCAATAAAACCAGTGTATAATAGCTGCTGGTAACCGCAAGCATGTGTCAAATGAAGCATTGTGTTTTCTAGGAAAGAGGATGTAAGAAAGTCTGGGTTTTGGACCATTCTTTTTCCTGGAATATTGTATGTCTAAAATAGCAGCTTAAAAAAACACCACAAAGATCAAGGGACATTCGCTGTCAAAGACCAAAGGAATCACAGGGTTCCTAAACTGAGAAGCCTTCAAGGCCTGAAGGAGCACTTAGAATGGTCTTTCAGTTTCTCTTATTCTCTTTTCTAGTCTATTTTTTATTTGTAGAACCAAACCTTCCTTTCTCCAAATTCTCAGTTCATATTTTAACATGGAATAGGCTTAATGTTTGTTCAAGACCTGTGACATAACCTGGCATTCAGAAATCCAAAAATATACATCCATATCTTTGTGCATAGGCATAAGACATGAAGGGTAGCCAGCTACTCTCCTACCAGTCTCATGCTAAGGATTTCATAAAATCATAGAATACTTTGTGCTGGAGACGACCTTAAAGCTCATCCAGTTCCAACCCCTGCCACGGGCAGGGACCCCTTCCACTGTAGCAGCTTGCTCCAAGCCCCTGTGTCCAACCTGGCCTTGAACACTGCCAGGGATGGGGCAGCCACAGCTTCTCTGGG
>JBCJKH010007619.1:2818-13258 GCA_039877255.1 Loriculus beryllinus | reverse complement strand
GGAGGAGCTTCGGTGTTGTCCTGACATAGTTCTTCTGAGGGAAAACTTCCCTTTATTCCTCTTAAAAGGTAAGAATTCCTATAAAACTTTCATTCTTCTCAGAACAGAATTCCTATAAAACTTCCCTCCTTTCCCTTTATTACAGCTAAATCCTAAGGAATTCCAGGCATTGATGCAGGCCGTTTGATAGAGGCTCATCAAGGTCTTCCCAAAGAATTGTTCTCATAAGGAAAGTCTTCCTATGAAACTTCCCTCCATGCTTCTCAGAAGGAAAGAATTCCTAGAAAACCTCTCTCCATTGTTCTCAGAACAGAATTCCTAGAAAACTTCCCTTTATTATGGCTAAATCCTAAGGAATTCCAAGGAAATAAGGCATCAAATGGTCTATTCTCTCCCAGCCTACAGTTACACATCCAAAACATCCTCATTCCCAAAGAGATCCATTAGGATCAGCAGGATGGTGGTTTAGCTTAGAGTTTTGGATGTGGCTCTGGCTCTTCCCTGCTCCATAGAGGACACGGTTTCACTTGGAATGTTGGATGAGGTCTCCAGGAAATAGGGATTTGCCTCCTCAGTGGTCCACGTTAGCTTGGATTTGGGAAGAGGATGGAGTTGCGGTGGTAGAGTTGACACCCAGTGGGGTTCTGGTGCTTAGTTTCATGATTCCCATTGGGAATGATCCCAGAGCGTGGAGTTGGGGATCCTGTTTGGGGTCTTCACGTTACCATGGACCTGGAATATCCCAATGGATGGGGTCAGTCCTACAGTGCAGAGGAGGTTGGTGGACATCATGTTCTGGTGGCTCCTAAAGAGATTCCTGCTGGGATTTGGTGTCTCCTAAAGAGATTCCTGCTGGGATCAGGTCTTATGGAGACCATCCCTTTGAGCTCAATGGAGCTTCTGGCAGGAGGAAGGTGGGATGAGCTTGGACTCCTAAAGGTCGGAGGTTGGAAGTGCGGTTGGGACACCGGGATTGGATGGGAATGCTCCATCCTGGAAGTGTTGAAGGGGAGTTTGGAGCAATCTGGTCTTGTGGAAGATGATGCTGTTGGAACTGGATGCGCTTGAAGGCCCCATTCCAGGAATAAGGAGCCCATCTGGTAGAACCTGTGAATCATGGGGGGTGTCTTCTTCATCCCAAGGCTCCATCCTGTAGGATTCCATTGCTGTTGGGAGCCCCTCACCAGAACTTTGAGAGAGGGATTTGATGGGATTGCCTTCACCATCTACTGGAAATTCCCAACTTTTCTTAAGTGGGAGTAAAAATCAGGGAATTCTTTCCCAAGTGAACCAAATCCAGAAGGAAAATCATGGAGGAAACCGCATTGAAGAACCATCTTTGGATGTCTCCCAAGCCAGCCTGGGAGAGCATGTCGAACCTTTGGGAAAGGGATCTGCAGTGATGGAAAAACTGTGGGATCCCAAATTCCATGCCCCCAAAAGTGGGAATCACAGTGGGAATTCCCTCATTGTGATGAATGTGCTGCGGTGCCCTCTTCCAATGGCAGCTCCATATGCTCTCCCATGGAACATTGAACTTGTCAAGGATAACGGATGATCCTGGAAAAGCAGCTTTTGGCTCAGAGCACTCAGCTCCTTCCTGGCGTTTCCCTTGGTGTTCCAGGCTTAGGGATGAAGGATGGAGCCGGAAAAGCAAGGGGGAAACATGGATTTGATGGCCCCAAAGAGCAGGACCGAGCTGGCCCCTATCTAAAGAGCCATTATCCCTGTCACTGACTCCCGCTTGGATGTGCCTGGGATGAATAGGTTGGGAATGGATCCCAAATGGAATGCTGAGGGATAATCAAAACATGGAATGGCAACTCCATGCTGCTCCTGCTGGCCAAAGGATGAGATGTTCGTCATGAAGATCTCCATGGAATCTCACCTGGGATATGCTCATCCAACCTGGATTGGAGAAATTCCAGGGATGGGGAAGCCATTCCAATGTGCTGCCACCCTTACTTCTTCCCTATATCCCATCAATCGGGCAGGTTAAAGCCATTCCCAGTTGTCCCATCCCTCCATTCCCCTTGTCCGAAGCTTCTCTCCAGCTTTACTATGGGATAATCACCATTCCATGTGTGAGCTTCATCCCTCCTTCTCTGGAAGCTCTGGAGAACACATCCTCATTTGATGAGTTCATGCTGGAACTCAGCCCATATTCCCAAGTCATTCCCAAATGTTTAAGAATCATGGGTAAGAAGCTGATGATGGTATCCATACCATCTGTTGGGAATCTCTGATGGGATGCAGAGTGATAGGATGCAAAGGGATGGGATGCAGGCACTGGGATGCAGAGGGCTGTCCATACATGACCATAGGTGAACATTCCCAAGCTTTCCAAGGCCTTGCTCCCTCCCTTCCCTCCCTCTGTTTCCTTCAGGCAGCAGGAAAAGAGTCTGCTGTGGCCTGGGAATCCCTCATTTAAGGTTGGAAGTTATTCCTGGCTCCCTTTGGGATTTGACCTCTTCGGCAGCTCCATTCCCTTGGGAATCATGCTGGGAATGTTGCTTCAGACCCCTTCCCATTGGATATCCTCTTGGATACTAAACCCCTCCTGCCCTGAGCATCCTGCTTCCTTCTGGGTGGTGATCCCATTGAATTCCTGGCTCCAGACCCGTGCCCTTTATCCTGCTCGCTCCCAAACTTCCCTTTAAATCCATTCGATCCTGTTATTGTCTGCACTTCCCAGCATGCACAAAGCAGCACGAGCTCATTACCATTCGGCTTCCATTCCCATTGGATGAGCTCCTTTGTCATGGAAAATAAACCGTGTGGATGAAGAAAGAAGGGACTTGGGAAGTCTGGATCCCGTTCCACACTCCTGTTGGAACGAAGCTGGAAAAGGAGGGATCAGAGCTGCTTATCCCAGATAATGCCCACCAAAGGGTCCCATCCCTGTTCCTCACCATTCCCTGTATCCCAAGCACATGCCTTCCTGTGAATGAGGCCGAGAGCTGCAGGAATGCTGAGCTCGCTGTTGTATAAAGACGGATATGACCCCATTGCCCTCATCCCAATCCATGCTTTTGGCTTCCCTTCCTTCCTAAAATCCCGCCTCCCATCCAATTTTTCTGTGTATTTTGCCTTCATTTCCAGTTAGTTTTCCTTTTTTTTTTTTTAGGGAATACGGTATTCCAAGTGTTTTTAGATAGGAAGAGCCTGCTGCTGGCTCCTCTGAACTTGGTGCATCCCTTGCTCCAGGAGCTTATCCCTTGCTCCAAGAGGAAATCTATACCTATGGAATGCAGACTGCAATGGAGAGTCCAATAGGTAGTCCAGTCATCAGGGAGGTTTTTCCTTGGATAATGGGTAATTCTGTAGGGATTACAGCTTCTACCTATTGAATAGTGAGTCCAATAGAAGGAACAATGATCCATTTAGTTTTCCTTGAGTAGTTTCTAATTCCTTAGGAATTATCCCATATAATTCCTAATTCCTTAGGAATTATTCCATATAATTCCTAATTCCATAGGAATTACAGCTTGATTTATGGGATGAAATGACGCATGGGTATCCATTATATACAGATAGATATGGAATGGGAATGTTCATCCGTTTCTTCCTGTGCTCCCAACTTCTATTCTAAATCACTTCCAGTTCCCTATTCCTTGTGCCTGGTGTGTTCTGGATGCTTAATTCTCCCTTCATTCGAATGGGAATCACTCCTGCTTCCTTCGGGATGCATCTGGGACATCAGAGATCGATGGAAATAATCCTTAATATCCCCAAATGCTGGGAAAGCAGGAAAAAAAGAACGGATTTAAGTGAACTCCATGACAATCCCAATCCCAATCCCAAATAGAAGCACTTTGTAGGGATTTCTATCCTTTTCCATGCATGTTTTCCTTCTTCAGTCTAAGCAAGAGCTTAAATCCCAAGTGTAGAGCAGCGGACATGGGAATTTTGGGTATTCCAGTCGAATTCATCTTCCCAATATTAAATCCAAGCCCCAAATCCATTTGGATATGGAATTAATAGGAATAACATCGTTCTGTCTGCAGACCTGTTTTCCCACTAGGAATAAGCCCATAGTTCCCTGTCATTCCCAGGGCAGGGAAATTGGAAATGGGGCATCACTTCCTTTGGATATTGCCGCTTTCCCACTTAAAAAAAGATGGATATTCACAAGTTTCCTTATGGAATAGCAAACAGGATCGTTATCCATAGCTTCACGCTGGGATGCTGCTTTATTCTCTGCTTTTAAAGCCAGGATGTAGGGAACAGGAGGTGGATTTAGGGCTTTTGGTGGGATTTGGGGAGCGGAATGTCGGGATGCCAGGAATCGGAATGTCGGGATGCAGGGAATGGGAGCGGCGTCAGGGCTGGGGCTTTGTCTCTCCTTTGATTGGCATCTATTGTGTGGCTGAAGGCAAGCTCCATCCATGGAGCTTCCATGATGAGCTGCTTCCATAAGGAACGCCATCCCAAAGCCCCTCTCCATCCATAGACCTAGGGCTTGTTCAGCAGCCCAGTGGGGAAGGCATTCCCATAGGAAAAGCCATTCCGGCAGGTAGGAAAAGCCATTATTGCAGGTAGGAAAAGCCGAGCGGAAAGGCGCTTCCTTTCCCATCTCATTTCTCTCCCCCCCCCTCCCCCCCTTCACCTTTTCCTTTTCCTTTCAAACTGTCTGGGAAAGGGCTTTTTATATTCCCAGTTTTCCAAGTGGGAACGGGGAGAGAAACGTCGGGAAAGGAGGAAGGCGCTTCCCCCTTCGGAGCAGTCGTAGCCATGGGGCTTGGCACGGCCACCATTGTCTCAGTGCCAACAAAGATCCGCAGCGCCTGCCGCATGCTGCTCCCAGAAAATTCCGCAGTGGATGCGGCGCCCGCTCCGAGCATCCCGCTTCCAACCGGGAAGATCCAAACAAGCCCCTTCGAAAGCACTTTCCCCCCAGTGGAGCAGGGAAAAGTCCAAGCGGGGGGGTTGGAAAAGCTGGAAAATATCCATCTCCCCCCCTCCCCCCCCCCCATTTAACACTGGGAGTAGCTTTTGGGTGCAGGCAGGGATGCAGGATCCCGGATGTAATGATGTGAAATGAAAGTGGTATGGAAAAGCAACCCCCCCACACCATTCCTTAAACCTGGATGAGCAGTATTCCTTGATTTTCTCATCTCATATGGATGACACACGGATTGAGGCGGGTTTCCCTCTGTTACCCTGAAATCGATGTGAGAACAGCCCCCACGGATACAACCCTTTGAAACCTATGGTTAAGGTAGGGATAGGGATGGGGGGGGATTGGAAAGGCAAGGATGCGCCATTCCCAAAGCATTCCAAGGAGGACAATGGGAAGGCAGGAACCCAAAGCCAGGCGGCTCTGGGTACCTTGGAGCCTTGGACAGAGTCCTGGCCAGATGCCCATTGATGTCATGGAAACACTCGGAATGCCTGGGAATGATTCATGGAGCGCCTGTTCTCCCGCTCCTTTTTCCTCCCCCACACCGGGAGAAGTGGGAATTTAACCCATTGGCGATGGGGGGGGGGATGCCAGGAGAAAGGGCGCTTCCCAAAGGAAACAAAGGCCGGAGGAATGGGAATGACCAGGAAGAGCAGGATGCACCTTCAACCTCCCAGCCATTTCTCCCAATTCCCATCTTTCCCCACTTAGGAATAACACACCTCCCCCCCCTCCCCATTTTCCATCCTTTTCAAGGGGTTGGGAAGCAGCCTGTGGAATTCCAGCCCTTCCAATGCTGTTGGGGTTGCCATTCCTGGGAATGGCATTGGTGTTTTGGGAATGGGTGAGCCTGGCTTTAGGGATTTCCCAATAGGGGAAAGGTGGTGGGATTTTGGCCATAAACCCCCCTATAGGGCAATAAGACCCCCCTATAGGGCAATAAGACCCCTATAGGGCAATGGAATTCCTTCAGGGCATCCCAAACTAAACCCATCTCTTCAAGGAAAAGCCGGAGGAGTGCCAATGTGGCTGCAGCACTTTGGGAATGCCGAAGGAATTCCGTATTCCTTTGGCTCTGCCTCTGCCTCATCCCGAATCCTCTTGTGTGGAAAAGCCTGGATCCGTTGCCGTCTGCGCTCCTCTGTGCCCCTTTTCCATGTGGAAACACAGGAATCTTGGGAATATGGTCATAGGAATGGGAAAATGGGAATACCATAGAATCCCCTTGGAAGTGTTTAAGGATGGGATAAGCGGCTCTAAGGGAAGGTGGACTCCAAGGTGAGCTTGAAGATCCCTTCCAAGCCACGGTATTCCATGATTCCATGATTTTTTCCATCCCATAAAGCATTGGAAAAGCTTTGAACCCCCTTTTGGATGCGTTCTCCATCTCCTTCCCGCTTTTTTCTCTTCCCAGGTAAAACAGAAAGAGGATCCTACTCATCCTATGGAAGAGATTCCAACCTCCAGGGCTGCCACCAGGTAAGCAAAAGTCTGCGGAGCGGGATAACTACCCTGGAAAAGTGGGATCTGATAGGGATTTGGGACCTGATAGGGATTTGGGATCTGATAAGGATTTGGGTGCTGATAGGGATTAGGGATCTGATAGGGATTTGGGATCTGATAGGGATTTGCGTGCTGATAAGGATTTGGGTGCTGATAGGGATGTGGTATTTGATAGGGATCAGGGATCTGATAGGGATTAGGGATTTTATAGGGATTTGGGTGCTGATAGGGATTAAGGATCTGATAGGGATTTGGGATCTGATAGGGATCAGCGACCTGATAGGGATGTGGGATCTGATAGGGATCAGGGGTCTGATAGGGATTTGGGATCTGATAGGGATTTGGGATGTGATAGTAATGGGTTATGATAGCAGCTTGGATTGATACTATATCCACTTGGACTGATACTATATCCACTCGGAATGATCCTATAGCCACTCGGAGTGACCCAATATCCACTCAGATTGATCCGATAGCCATGGAATATGGAATGTCTGTGGAATATCTCTTTTTGTTTGGGAATGGCTTTGGGCTGGAGGCTTAGAGCAAAGGCATCCCGAGGGAACATTGCTAGGAAAACAGGAGGAGTTGAATGGAATGCTGAAATTCCAATGGAATCCAAAGGAAGCGGCTTTCCCTTTCCCTAAGTGTCCTTAAGGAAAAGTAGGGAAAGAATCCTTAATATTCCAGTGTTTAATGGAATCAAGCACCAATCCCACAACCAAACTGTGGCTGATTTCCTTATTGGAAAAGGAAATCCCAGATCCTGTCTTTCCTTCCCTATATCCATGATCTTTTCCTCCTCTTCCTTACTAACAGAACACTTTCTATCCCTATCCAACTCTCCCCAGTTGGAAGAGCCTCCATTGACTCTTCCCAAGCCATTCCCTGCCTTCAGTGCGTTGTAGGAGCCTCCCTGATCCCAGGTTCTCAAATCCCAGATATCCCAAATCCCAGGTATCCCAAATCTCAGGTATCCCAAATCCCGCTCCTGCCCCAAAGGGGGAGCTTCCAGTGGCCTCAGCCTCCCCAGTCTTTCCCATGGGAAGTTGGGCTCGGAGCAGCTTTGGGAAATTTGGGAATGAATGGCACTATTTAGGCTGGCTTGGAATGTGGCTCTGGCTCAGATGGCAGGAGCGGAAAGGCTTGGAATTTCATGGGAAGCATGGAATGCTGTGGCTTGGAAGTGACCATCAAGCATGGAATGGCTTGGAATGGAAGCGTTTGGTCCCACTTCTCCATTCATCCCAGTGTTCCAGCAGCTTCCTAGGGAAGTGCTTACCAATATCACAGCTTCTTGTTAAAGGCATTCACTTCTCCTGGCTTTCATCCCTCCCTAAGGTTCTGGGAAGCTCCTTGCTTCCTAACAGCACATCCAGCCCTTCCTCACCTCCAGCGCCTCTTCCCATTGGATTGGCCTCTGCTCCTAGCCAACTGGCTTGGATCCCCATGGGATCATGGTGCAGGAACAAAGGCGATCCCAGTGCAAGGGCTCTTCCCAAAGAATCCTCAGGATGTTCCTTAAGGGAAAGCCAGGCCCAATGTGGTGTTCGCATGTGGATCCTCCTCTTGGAATCATGGAATACAACCTGGGCTGGTGGAAGGGGGCCTAGGGTTGGACCTCTCCAAGCCAAAACATTCCATGATTCCTGTGATCCATCCGTTCTCCTTACTCTCTCCCATCAAGAGGGAATAACGTCAGTGCTGCATCCCGTCATTCCCATCCCGTCATTCCCTTCCCATCCATCATTCCCATCCTGCTTCCCAGAGCCAGGAACATCCCTCCTGAGCTCTCTCCCCATCCCTTAGGGCATCAATCCATCCCTTGGGAATGCTCTGATGGGATCACGCCCCACCACTGTTCAGCTGCACCTCCTTCCCTGCTGCCTGCCCCATTCCTGGGATGAGGCTTTGGAGCTAAGCTTTCCAATAGGAACCCCACTTCCATCCAAGCAGGAAAACCAAGGGATTTTTCCCTTCTCCAAAGCTTTTGGATATGGGCTTTAAAGCATTTAGGAGGAAAATTCCTCCTTTTCCTGCTCTCATCTCCCCAGTTTCCATAAAAAAGAAGGGGGAAAAGAGCATTTTCCAAGTGTTTTCCCCAAAGCTGGAAGTGTGGTTCGGCTCATTTGCAGGTGCAAGGCACAAAGAAGCAGGTTTGCCATGGGAAGCAGGGGTGTGTGTGTGTGTGTGTGTGATTCCAGGAGGGGGGAATATCGTATCCATATGGATCTGAGACCATCGCCCGCCACGCCGCTTGCCTCCCTCGCTGCCTTTGTCTTGGTATTCCAATGGCGGAGGCAGGATGGATTGCTGCTGTCTGGGATTTTTGGGATTGGGAAGGGGAAAAAGGCAGGATAATGCTTCAGAAAACATGGAAAACCCTTGTTTTCTCATTCCAGCTGCTGGGAAAAGGGATTTTTATCCCTTGTTCCTATGATCCTGCCAGCATCGGGAGTGAAATCCCAGGATTTGAGCTCTTTGCTCCCCCTCCCTGTATCCCGACTAAACAATTGGCCAAACCTTGGCTCTCAATAGAACCGATTAGCTCCGATGCTTCCTCATTCCTGAGGACGCTTCCTCATTCCTTATGTTGGGAATGTGCCCTGTGGAGTAAGGCAGAGGTTACATCCTGTTCCTCCATTGTCCTTTGGTTTAGGGCTTGGTGGAATCTCCATAAGGAATACAGCACCGGGAACATGGGATAAGACGTCCCTATCCCATAGCAGACAAAAGAAGGCCCTTCTCCCACATCCGGATTATTCCCATAGAGAGTTTTCCCTCTAAAGCAACAAAGAAATGTGGTTGTGGGAATTCTAAGGAATCATTTGAAGCGGGACGTTTATGCCGGGAAAAGCAGGTTTGACACTGGGATACATTGAGGAGCAGGCATCGCACACCAGGTTTGGGTTAGGTCCTTGGGACACCCATTCCCAAAGTGGTATTGGGATAGTGGGATCTGTGATGTCGAAGTGGATCCCATTAGGTCAAGGGGAAGGGCTTGGAATCACGGGAAGGTGGCACAAAGCCCTCAATGGCATTCCCACCTTCAAACCTGGCAGCTCCAGATCCCATTAATCCCTAAATCCCTACGTTTCGGGTTTTCCTTGGTGCTGGAAAACTGGGATTGAACCCAAAACCATGCAAGGATTTGCGTGTCTTTTCCATGCATTTCATCCCAAACTACAGGAGCTGGGATGCAGGGATTCAGATAAGCGATGCTCTAAGGCAGCCTCCAGCACCCTAGGGATGCTCCAGCAGCACTGATGGGAGCCGGGGCTCCAAGTGCTTCCCGAGTGGATCGTAGCATCAGGAATACCGTTGCTTTTGGGAATGCCATCGAATTCCCATTCTTTGCAGCACTCCCATCCCTTTTGCTCCATGGAATTGCTTGGCACGGCCTTCCCAAGAATTCTCCTGCTGGTGCAAAAGAGGCATTCCAGGTTGGAAAGGCAGGAAAAGAAGGGGAGGGGGAAGGGAAAGAGCGCTTGGCAGGGGCCACGTTCCCAAGCCCGCGGGGCTTCCCAGCGCCTTTCCCAAAGGAGTTTTTGGGAATCAAAAGTTAAGCTGGGGCCTCTTTTCTCTCGGCATCCCGGCTTTTCCAGCTCGGGCCCTTCTATTTGACCAACTGCTTTTGAGCGCCGGGATGTGCCACTTTATGGAGCTATTGAGGAAGGCACAAGAAGTGGCTGTACTTCCAACAATCCCAAACAAGGAGGCCTTTGTATTCCCTGGAAAGGCGGGGGGGGGCGGCATCTTGGGAAGAGGGTTCAGTTCTCATCGGGTTAAGCCAGGAACAGGGGCAGAGTCATAATTGGCCTATTTAGAGGCTCTTTGCATGTGAATGGCTCCAGAGTGAAGCAGTTGGAAGGGACAGGGTGATTGGAATTCCAATTAGGGAAAACACAGACCCTACTTTTCCACCCCCCCCCCTTTCCTTCCCATTCCCATCGGGAAAAGTTGATCCCGAGTCAAGAGGAAAGTTGGGATGCGCTGGGGATTGGATGGGGTGGGGTGGGGTTTACACCTGCCTG
>JBCJKH010007614.1:7771-31934 GCA_039877255.1 Loriculus beryllinus | reverse complement strand
TGCCATGGGGCAGGGGTGGCATTGGCAGGGATGGGGTAAGGGTTGGACTCCATGAGCTTAAAGGGCTTTTCCAACCCACGTGATTCCATGATTCTATGAAATTCCTTCGCAGCTGATGTCTGGCAGCACTAAAGGGAACAACGTCTGTGCGCATCCAGTGTGATTGCATTCACAGCCCAAGGCACAGCTCTCCATGGCCATATCCACATACCTGGCTTTTCTCTGTTCACCTTCCAGGCCTCTTACTGCCCTGCTCCTGCAGCACTGCTTCCCCCGAAACCTCAGTGGCACACAAGTATCTTCCCTGTCCATACCAACAATGGCTGCTAAGGCAAACCTGGGCTCTAGTTCCCTTTCCCTACAGGCAGCACTCTGGGTGTGTAATCACAAAGGGGTACAAATCATTGAACGCTTAGGATGGTGTGCACTTAGTTAAACTATTACCCTTGAGACCAAGCTCCCTCTTACATCATCATAATGCAGCTTTTAAGGAACTTGGAATTTCACAGGGCACACAGCCCTACTCACGCCAATGGATCCACTCTGGTGTCACAGTGAGACAAAGGCAAGCAGACTCCAGCTCAGGACACAAAGTGTGGACCTACCCGGCTACCTCCAGGAGAGAAAGGGCATTTGCAGCCTCTGCTATTATCAGTGCTTTGTCACAAGTCTCAGTAAGTCACGTCAGGTGCGTGACAATTTTGGTCCAGTGTTTCTCAATTGAAAAGCAGAGGGATCCTAAAATTCTGACACAGTTTCAAGCCTACCCCTTGGAGACAGTGCTGCTACACTTCGGTGGGAAAGTCACACACAAACATGGACGTGACGTGTAAGGGACTCACCTAAAGAAGTTAATGCATCTCAGCAGACCTTGTGTAACGAGGCTGACTGAACAGCAGGGTTTTTATCCACATCTTTATATCAGACCAACCCCCGTTACTGATGTCATCCCTAAAGAAATGCACTCACATATCACAAGTTTGCTGAGCAGACACAATTCAAGTGAGAATTCAGCATTCACACATTTAGAATCAACTCTAGATAGGTACGACTTGCTTTTACTGTCATGAATTTCAGCCAGCTACATGTTCTCAAATACCAAACTCCACTTACCCATGCCAGTCCTGACATAATCCGCTCTGCCATTATTTAACTGAGAGACAAACTCCTGACAAATATTCAATCTCCTGAAGAAGAGAAACAAAAAAATGCCTGTTACACCTGAACACCTGCAGTGTTCAACCTTATATACAAGGTAAATGCGTAACTACCTGCTAGCTGTAGAAGACAGTACCATCTTTTTCGGAAGTGGAATGAAAATGGACAGAGTACTTACCATCTCCCCAAGGGAACCCCATGCAGACGATGGTTTCAATGGTTTCTATTAAAACTCTTACAGATTGCTTTTAGGCCAAACTCGAAGCGCTCCGTCCCCTGCATCCCAGTTTCTTTGCTTGGTTTATCAATAATTAACTTCTGTTCTTAGATCTCTAATTTCTGTTTAGGTCTACAATGACCTAAAAATGATGCTAAAAAGTTGAAATCATGCTGCATGTGATCACTAAGATCAGGGCAGAACTGACAAAAGAAACAGAACTGAAGTGTCCTGACAATTACTGGTGCACAGCTGGTGAAAAAACCTTCAGGAAAGGGCAGGGAAATGCATTATACACCATCTACAGCAGTATGTTTGTGAACTCTATTCAGGGTTTTGATATATTATATTTATAAAACCTCTCAATTTCTAAACTGGAACATGAGTCAACAGATTGTGTTGTACTCTAGAGGGTATATTGCATAGTACTTACATTGCGGTCAAAAGTCAGTATTCAAAACAAGGGAGAAAAAAAGCTTCTGCATCACCAACTGCCTTCTGGTAACTTGTGGCAAAACTCTTGTACAAAGCATCACAGTGTTCTACCATCACACGCTACCCTGTAGTTTGGTTCCTGATACCCAGAGGCTCCCCACCACCTCCAGTGCAGGCACTGCAGTCCTGAACAAAGAGGCCAGGGCTTTCAGGCCAGGGGAGTGCAGAGACAGTCGCAAGAACACTGCTTGAATGTGATCTAACAAGAAGGCATGACACAGTGGTCAGAAAGAAGCATGTCTCAGGCAAAATGAAATGCAGTAAGCTGTATGTTCAAAGACACCATTAGCAAACATCTTACAAGAACATGCTGCAGTTTACAGAAAAATATGCCAAAAATTATATTCTGAAATAAGGATATTAAAAACACTGTTTTATTTCTGCCAAAATATGCATAAGGCAAGCATCTGCTTTTACAAAGCTCTCAGTTTTATATCAGATTCTTAACAAAGCTAGTGCTTAATTTTAACCAATTACTGTGGTGACATTATCTACACATACAGGAGGGGGAAAAAAATGCAGTATTTTATCTCAATATGGTTTCAAAAAAGACTGTATTAGGTCATGTAAGATGGATTCCATGGTTCAGCTGTGTTATACCAAAAAAATAACCTATTTCCAAGCTGCCTGTAAAGACCATGTATTACAACTGTATTCAGCGTAGTTGCACACAATTGTCAACACATATAAAATCCTAGGACTACCTTAAAAATTGCTAGAGTGTTTGAATATATTATTTCTATTTGGGCTCATATATTGAAAATTAAATTTAAAATATATTGACACTAAAACCAAGCTTTTAAAAATCTACAGAAGTGCTAACTCGTGACAGCAAATGTAGACATATGCTTGGCATAGAAGCAATTCCAACTGAGCTGTACATTTCTAATGGAATGGATGTGGCTAATTTACAGTCAGAACAGTGATGGAAGGTTGAAGGCAAGAATTAAACATGTCATGCATAATTTGGATGCAAACATGCAGCAGACATTCAAGA
Organism: Loriculus beryllinus; assembly: GCA_039877255.1. Lineage (NCBI taxonomy): Eukaryota > Metazoa > Chordata > Aves > Psittaciformes > Psittacidae > Loriculus > Loriculus beryllinus. Next base: position 29,067 of record JBCJKH010007614.1, on the reverse strand, counting down.
ATGAGCACTGAATGATACCTTAAGAGAGAATTCTGTTCCTTCTAGAAAGAGCTCTATGTTCCACTGAAGAGAATCTGGATTCAGAGTAACTGGAGCAGAAGATACCATCTCATTACCTCCACTTATTTTGTTGCATTTCCCCCTGTATTTTTTCAGTAAAAATACATTAATTCCAGACACCTAAAAACATATAAAGAGCTTACCTGGAAAGTGCAGAACTCTCTGAATAACTTCCCTTGGAAAATACTCAGCATTTCCAACAGAACGATGAACAGAAAGGCAAGGAAACAACGTCTTGTACTTTCTTACAAGAGCCAAGCACCACAGGTAATGATATACTACCACATATATGATATAATACCATGTTATAGATAAAGATTACCTTTCTAATACATCCAAAAACCTGTTGTGTTTTTCAGTATCTCATTCTTGCAAAGCATGGATTTTGGAGAAGAAAACAATGAATAATCTTCCTCATTCACAGTATCCAGCAAGAAAAACTGTCACAGGAGGAAAATGAGCAACAACTTCAAATGTGGAAAATGATGGCAGCTTAAATACAACAGAACACGTGCAGCTGATAAGGAAATATATTAACAACAAAACCCAGAAGAAATGCAAAGTTTCATTTATCAATTTTAAAACAATTCAACATAATCCATTACAGTCTTTCGAATTACAGCCATAAAAATAAGTTAGGAACACAAAACAGGTACATACTTCCAAAAATCAGAGAAGACAGTATGAGTAACTGAAACGCAAGCATATACTACCAAAATAATCCATTTTTGAGGAAAAATGAAACAATTGTTTAAAAAGGTTACAGTGAAACCCTCAGGGTGTTATCTTGTGGAAGCCGGATCTAAAACATGAATCTACCCCTTATTAAGCAAACAAAAAGGGAAGTTTTCTTGCAGTTTCTCTAAAACAAAGAAGTTGAACAGGACTATAAAATTATCTGAATTCTTTGAGAGAAAAGATTCCTGGGCACTTGTGGATAGCACAGAAATACAACATTTGAAGAAAAGTTTATCTTACTTTGTATTACGCTCAAGATTTCTCACCACTGAACTGCTGGTTTATTTTACTTTGAAGACAGTTCTAAGTTTATGTGACCACTTACTACGTATCCCAGAGATTCTCAAATAAAACTACCAAATATCCAATTACTCAATAAATACCAGTACTCTCATTATGCAAATCTTAAAGAAAATCACATCATTCAAGTTATTGCAAATAAATACCTAGCCATAATTTTATAAATATTTAAATAAAATTCTGCTAAGTATAGCTTAGCCCCCTAAATATACAACTAAACTAAGGAATTTCTTGACTGAAAGTCAGAAAAACAGTTCAGAAAAGCAGGTTTGTTTTTGGAACATTAGATTCCTATAGATTGCTTGTAGGGCAAACTCAAAGCACGCTACCCCCTACTTCCCGACGCTCTGTGCTAGCTATGCTTCTTTGGTTAGTTACGAGCTATAGACTGAAAGTTTTAAGATACAAAGGTATCTCAAAGAGAAAATGTGCATATGCTCACAGATTGCAAAGGTTACAGAAATCACTGATCCCTCCTCAAATTTTTTCTGTTCTCAAGAAACATACACTGTCTCCCTTTGTCTAGAATAATGCTTTTCAATCTGGAGGGCCTTAGACAAGAGTCTTAGCTTGGAAAGGGCTAAGGAATGGCAGCTAAAAATACAAATTGGTATTTCCTTTATAGCAACAAGTGTATGAAGAGATCTACTGGAAAATTTAATGGAACTGTCAGTTGAAAGCACAGAAGAGTCACCGATCCACCTACAGGAGTTACTGCTACTTAGTACACTGGATACAGTGTTTTCCAAAGCTGTAGGACATCCTGTTCAAAAGCAAAGAGCACATATTCCTATTATTTCTTTTAAACTGTTCCTTGGTGACAAATATGGACAGCTTCACCCGAATTACTGAACCTGGGTTGTATGAAACACAATTCCAGCAATGTAGTGATTATGTGGCCTACTTGGTCCCTTCCTGTGCACCCAGCTTTAAAGAGTTCTCAACCTGCTGCTTATGGTTCTTGGAGATTCCTCAGGGAAGTAACCAATTATATCACCTGAACATTTCCACTGCTGTGATTCTTGCAATTAAAAGCATCACTGTATAAGCCAAGCTCCAGTTCAGATATTACTATAAACTTCTTCAGCATTTCAGAGTCATTCTGCAGTACCCATTCTCCACAAGCAATGCTGTGAGCCACTGCTCTACGCTGTTCTAGCTTACTTCATGTTGCATTTTAGTGGCCAAATGACTACATTTAATTTTTGAACGATTCTGCCCCATTAAGGGTTATAGGTACAAGGCTGAAGATTAACATAGCATGCCAAGTTAGGGTAATACAAGACAGTTTTGACTACCAATTTCACTGTAGGTATGGCATGCTGGGACAGATTCACAGTCCACAAAGCTCAGCAAGCCCTGGACACTGGAATTTCTTTAATGCCTTGCTCTGATATGATAAACAACCGAAAAAGCTGATAATCCATGTCACTGCCAATAGAAGGAAAACACTATTTTTACTTGGCTGATGCAAGTGGAATCTCTCCTTTCCCATTAACAATACTTCATTAAAAAGCATCTCAGAGCCCTCTTCCAGACTCTCCTTGTCAATCCACCACTAAAATGTGGAAAAGAGGATGGGATGCTTTGGTTAACATTTTAAAACATCTCTCTCTTCATGTGTTCATTAGCACAAGACAGAAAGCATGAGGCGGAAACAAAGGAAATCATACATTTGTGCCACTTGCCATTCTACAGGTAAGGGACTACTGATGGGGTTTGTATAAATGTGTATCCTCACAAGTGTTATGCATGGGTGAGAAGTCACTCTACATAACTATCCATTGTGCCTCCTGAAAACAAGTGCTTTTTAAGACACCTTTTTTTTTGCTTATTAGGTCCCCCATTTTTAATTTCTTCTGGTGTGTTTCTGGTTATATGCAAATACTTCAACAAGTGAAGTGTTCATAACAGTCTAATTGATTTAAGTTCTTACAGCATCCAGGTTTCCTTAAGAAGGTTGGTTTTGGTTTCAAACAGAACAGCATGCTTTTATATTTACCTATTGCACAGTTAATCACTTTTGCATTATGTTTCCTATTAAAGTAATTCTACGACTAAACTGAATAGCTCCAGAGAACCCATTTTGGTCTCGTGTCGGCTCAAGGACTCCCAGAACAAAATAATAACAATGAAAAAAAAATAATCTCAAATTAAGCCACTACATAGAAATGTCCTGAAAAAGCCTTGGAGAGTTCATGAGTAAACACCACTTGTTTAAAAAACACCTCTGTAAGAGTACAGTACAGGATACAGATGACAGACCAGAATAGCTGCAGATGGAGCTGTTAAAGACAACAATTATGCATTCAGAATCTTTATTATGGGCTCTTTGTTTTAAATTGTGGTTAAAAAAATCCCCAGAGGATATTTAAAGCATAAGATCTACTTTGAAGTTTCTACCAAGAAGTTGGTTTATAATCAATAAAAAGAATGAGCATTACCTCTGAGCAAGCACTCTGTCATAACCCTACTCTTAGTACCAGCTTAGTGGAGGGACCTCCAGTGTGTGTTCACAGAGCAGAGTTTTCCCATCTGTTGGAACACTACAGGCTATTCTGATGATGGCTGGAGTATCCACAAGGATTTCCAGCTTTCACTCTGAATTTCTTCCTTTGAACGTTAGCATTCTTACAATAGTTTTATATAAGCAACAGAATTATATTATAATTTAATAACAGATTTCTGTTATTAAATCAGCCTTCTAAAAATATAAAAATATTGGATCTTACGAAAATGTCTTTCGATCATACTGCAATCTTCACAGTCTTCATAGGAAACCTAATTAGAACCATCGCTTTAGAACCATGATGTGTACTCATCTGATTTCATGTAACTAGACAAACAGTTAAAAACCGTATTTGCTAAGATTAAATACAGTCAAATTGCAAACCCATACAATCTGACCATGTTGTCATGTGCTCTTTCAAAGAGTGCATAGGACGGATTTCTGCAGCAGTCAGTACAGTAAATTCTTTTGATGCAATCCCAGTCAAAGCTGTAAACATTCCTAATTGCAGTTTCTTGGAAACTTGTTGTTCCTTTCAAGTTTTTATTAGCACGTTGCACTGGAAGATCCCCTGCCTTTTTCTTTTTCCTCTCATCAGTTACAGGCAGTATCATCACCTTCAACCCCTCCAGCTGTTCAGAACTACTCACAAGCATTTCTTCAATAGATTCAGGGTAGGAATCCTTTCCTTGCAGTGCACAATGACACTTTCCGCATGCTACTGTTAGCAAGGCCCCCAGTGCATGATCTTGAGAAGCAGGTTGATGAGGAAGTGTGCTATGCCTTAATGGGATTTCCTGCAGGTTTGGGATCATAACCGTATAGGAAAGTAGCTGCTATTACAAGGACTGCTCCAAAGAAAAAGACACTGAATAGAATAAGGATAGGGAAAAACAAAAAAAAAAAAGAAAAAGTTAGCTTGTTTCAGTTGATGCAACTTCTTTTATGTGTTACAATCAAAGACAAGACATTGTGGGAACACAGAGGATAAATTGTATTTGTCCAATTTATAAAGAACAAAACAATTTGCATATATTTATCATAGAGGGATGCAGAGAGAAGTTGAAAGAAGACATTTACATCCACAAAGTAACATATCACTATAGTGACATTCTGAACATTACAATTACAGTTTCATGGAACAACTGTCAAAAGTAATCAGAACAACCTTATTTTTTCCCCTTTCTTTTGCCTAAAGCTCTGTGCAAAATGCAAGCAGAAGCTAAAGTGCAATTGCTGCAGTTACCCAGCAACCTCTAACATCTTTACACATAGCATGTTGTTGGAGTCGTGTTTGCTTTGAAGTCCAAAGCTTATGTCAAAACAAATTACTGCGGCCCAAGAAGCAGTTTGCAAGTCAGTATAATCTAATTTTTAGCAGATACATCAAGATTTATGTAAGGAGAAGGTAATAAAGGCATCTTTTGTACTGTGACACATGGGCCTTTTAGGTTGTTTTGATAGTTACAAGTCTGAAACAAAACTATCCAAAGCCAACAGATGATCAGTACACGTTAGAAAAGAACTTAGCCATAAAGACATGACAGTGTTGACAATTCGAGCTTCTGAACCAAACGCTATAAAAACTGTGGCAAGTGACTTGATAATCCTTCAGAGAATACAGTTAGCCTGTTTCTGGACACGATCCATTGCAACACATTCAAGCACTTTAACACTTTACATCTATTATCCCAATCAAAGATGTCTGTCGAAGCACAGAAACAGTTACACGGTCTCGGTTCAAATAAAGTCAGTTGGCATAAGCCAGATTCTAAAGATAGAGTTTGATTAACTCGACTTAATCAAGTTTTATTAAATGAGATGGCTTCAAGTTGTACATGCTGCTAGTTGGGTTCACTTTGTGTAATTATTTACCACTGTTTCCATTTTCACCATGTTTGCAGAAGCTGGCAAGTTACTTATTATTTTCCATTTGAGAGCACAGAAATACTTAAAGCACTTTCTACATCTGTTTTAATTCAGTGTCTTCCACTTTTTAAGCCTAAATAGTTGTTTGACTTCCCTTTTTGAATGGTTACGTACAGTCCTGCTATATACTGCAAGTGCTTTTAGATAAAAAGACGGGGTTTTTTGTATCAGATAAAGTCACAAATATTATTCACACACTACGTATGTGTAACGTGAGGAGTGTAGGTCAATTATAAGCAAACTCCTATTAATATTAGTTGAAATAGAGAAAGAAGGTTGGAATATTACTTCTGCACTCCACATATTAACAGGCACCGCCAAAACAAACACTATTGTGGAACCTAACCATGCACAAAACCTGCAGTGCAGGTTTTAGAGCTACTAAAATCTGATTCACACAACATCTGGACACAGTGTATTGGCCCTAGAAGCCTATAGCAACCGTTTTCCTTTCTTATTTGGTCAAGTTGCTTTCACTAATAAATATTGGATTCCTTTACTAATAAATATGGGATTCTTCATGGTACTTGCTGTAATGTAACTTCCATGTGTGTATGCAAAGAAACATGTATGTGGAGAGCGAAGCAGGAGCTGAACACCATGAGGAAGGTCGGGTAGGGAGGAAAAGGAGAGAAAGGGACAGTGAATTAAACCAGAGCTTGCCAGAGTGGCTCGTCAAGAGCCAAGATTTGAGCACCAGTTATTTCTGACCTGTGGGGGGCTCTGTCTTACAGGAAATTTAACCTTGCCGACTACGTATTACCTATGGGATGTTATGAAACTCAGCTTTCAGGTGCAAGTTATATATACACGGAAAAGACTTCTTACCTTGTAGGAACAAAATCTTGCAGCCAGAAATAGGAGATCAGTGTTGACAGTATTATAGAGAGAGAAGTTGCAAATCCCTTTAAAATGTTGTCTGCATATTTTATAACGGCAGCAATCACCAGCCCTCCAAGTGCCTGCGAAAAATAGTAATGTTTGGACTTGCAACCTGAGAATTCAACTCAGAGCATCTGTTTTAACAACATGCACTTACTTTAGGAAAGGGTTTTGTCTATGTTTAGGAGCATTGCATTTATGTTATGGATATGGGTTGTTAAAGATAAATATTGGAGAAGTTCTTTCCCCATTAAAGAAACTGCTGATCATATTACCGTCATTAAATCAGTGGAAGTGCTTGTACCCTGCATTTTTACCTATAGGAGGACGGGCTTTTTTATATTATTTCTATTAAACATTGCAAAACAAAGTTTACATGCTTTTAGGTTGCACAGTGCTTTGTATTACATATACTCGCTACATATTTTCAAGGGGTTTATTTAGAGGTTTATTCTAATAATGATAGAACAGACTTTTGGCTATAGAATTCGCAGTAGCTTCAATGACACCCGTTAGTTTCCCCAGTCATTTATAGGACAGTAAACCCCAAGTGCCTCCACAGAAACATGTGATACAAGTTATCTCACCTGTAAAACAACAACTACCCAAGTAAGTTTATTGTATCCTTGAAAAAATCCGTTCTTTGACAGCTGCTCTCCATCATAAATGTATACACCCATCAGGCCAAATATGCTACCAAAAAATCCTGAAAATACAAGATTGATTTAAAAACTTCAGGTGAAAAACATGCAAATGGGTTCTTTGTCCTCAAGGGCTGCTCACGTATTTCCCATTTTAAAACAGGACTGCCCCTTGTGATACCATCATGTTCAAATGCAGCCAGTGTTCAAATAGATATCCCCATTTAAAAGCTGTTTTTCACACTTATAACCAGTTTTGACTGTTTCGAGTAGGATTTTATTCTGGTTTTATCTTCCACTACTTTCTACTGGAACAGAGTCATTTTTGTTTGAGGCATAAATAGCAAAATTCACTTAAACAAGTTCAGTTTTCCTGAAACTAGTCCTACCTGAAGGCTGAGGGCACACTATAACCTGTGAGAAAAACAGGGAACTCATTCACTGGAGGAGATAGGCTCTTACATAGCAAGAACAGGAATTAAGAGTTTCATAATTCAGACAAGGATCATGGCAGTGGGATTCTTCTGATGAGGTCTCAACAGTCTCAAACACAGTGAATGTTCACTAGTAGAGACTTAAAGGAAGAAACTGAGGTGAGATTAAAATGTGTATCATATGGTGAGTATAGCGTTCTTCTAATCACCTGGGAAACTGTTCCTAACCTCCTCACGCATGGAAGTAACACAAACACCTCCTCTGTGACTGATTCAGGCTCTAGTCCTGAGCAGGAAAGGAGAAGCAGTTTCTCTATTCCTTTTCTACGAAAAGCTGGCCTCTATCTCATCACTTTTCTTTCTGACTGACATTGAACAACATAAAACCTTTTTGTTTGCCAAGAATTCTTTCTGTAGGCAGAATGAAAAACTTAGATTTCATTCAGATTAAACCAATTATTTCTATTTTCCAATCGATCTGCTAAAATAAATAAATAACTGTTCAGACACCCCTCACCTGAACCTGGGAAGCATTAAACCTACATTTTTCCAAGAATTATTCTAACACATTTTATGGTTTTTTTCTACTGTTCTAATAATTCTCTATGGATATGAAAATGAAAAGCAGGTTGGACATATGGGTTTTGTTGTTTGTGTTTTAAGAAATACTCTATTTCAAAGCTCTTGCTTACAACTGACTTGCTCCTGAATGATACGACTTCTTATGTGGGCATCTCACTACCGTGCACTTGCAGGAAGGATGCATTGACATATAGTGAAACTGTGATTTCATGTTTTAAAGATTCTGTAAAAGCTACAGAAGATGACAACATTGATTTAATTTCTGAACTGAAAATAATCATCATAATGAACATATTCTACTGAGTTTTGTATGGAGGCAAATTATGCTCACTGACAAAAAGGAATTAAAAATAGAATCATAGAATAGTTAGGGTTGGAAAGGACCTGAAGATCATCCAGTTCCAACCCCATGCCATGGGCAGGGACACCTCACACTAAACCATGTCACCCAAGGCTTTGTCCAACCTAACCTTGAACACTGCCAGGGATGGAACATTCACAGCTTCCCTGGGCAACCCATTCCAGTGCCTCAGCACCCTAACAGTAAAGAACTTCCTCCTTATATCAAATCTAAACTCCCCCTGTTTCAGTTTGAACCCGTTACCCCTTGTCCTGTCACAACAGTCCTTAATGAAGAGTCCCTCCCCAGCATCCCTATAGACCCCTAGAGATACTGGAAGGCTGCTATGAGGTCTCCACAGCAGGTGACTTGATTCTCACTGCTAGCACATGCATTTCTGTCTTCATATATCACAGTCTTAGTTACTCGTTACCTTCAATAGTTCATGTTTAGATGCAGTCTCTCCTGATCTCATGTTTTTCACAAAGGGACTACTGGAACATTCAATATATGACTAGGCCAACTGATCACCAAACCAATGAACTCACTTGTTTTCATACACACTTCTGTGCACTGCAGAAAATCTGAAGAATGTTTGAGGAAATCCTTGATTTTTATTTTTTTTTTGGCAATTATGACTGTTTAATTGGAAATTGTTTCAGATATCCTCATTGTTGCCCACCAAAGCACTTTTAGCATGGAAACTGAGTGGTAACAGTCAGCTTTCCCTGGCAATGGATTTTACATTGTAACTCCATCCAGAGCACCAAATCTTCTCGTAAATCCTGGATCAAGCCCCAGCTCCTCACCCTTCTCTGCCTCCAGAATCCCTACCATAACCTTTCCTGACGTATTCCCTCCCCTACTTCTACAATGTATCCTAGCAGATAATAAGTAGAGGTTTTGAGCCCCTTCTATGTCTTCAATTTGCAAATCATTATGGGCATGTAAAACTGTTAAAATATAACCAAAATGCAGTCCTGTTTTTAGCTGAAACCATTTAAAATTAAAACACAGCAACAGGAAAAGAAAGGACAAAAATACTGCTGATATTCAGACATTTTTGACTATACCAGTGTCTGCCTCAACCATAACTACAAAAAACTACACCATCTCTTGCTTCTATGGTCCATTCTACCAGACTCAGTACTCTATATTGCACATTTATCTTAATTCTTCAGCATGCAGTATGTCTAGGAGATGACCTCAATGAAACTTACCAAGCTGAATGTTTCTGATCCACACAGACTGCTTGGTTTCCTTTAAGATCTTCTCAAAGTAAACACCAGCAAATCCACTGGAAAAGCAAGCTATCAGCACTGCCATCAGGCCCACAAACTGAGATCCTGCCGAATGCTCTTTAGCAGTTGGTGCTTGGGAGTCTGAAGGCCACTGGATGTAAAAACAGTTACACAACATTCACTGGTAAAATCAAGTCAGGAGCACCTATAAAATGCAAGTTTGTTTTCTAGCAACTAAATACAATCCCATGCTTGCAACGTTTTGTATTTTCACCATAGATACCTAGAAAAGTCTGCAAAGCCATCATTTTTCTTTCTGCATCTTTGTAAGGAGTAAAACCTATGCCTGAACGGGGAGAACATCCTTCAATTTAAACAAGGCCAGGATTTACGTTTTATAAGGCAGAACCCTTTCTCAATCCCAGCATAATTTGTGATGGTCATTCATACTCACCAACTTTTGCAACCCAACAGTTACCTTATAAGTACAAGGACAGGTAGAAAACCACATTCACAAGCTGCCTTTAAGGTTGGATCAGTTGACTTTTGCATGTGCCTCTCTTCAGTGATTATGCAGATGACTAAATCTGAAATTTGTGAAGCTAAATCCTGCAATATATCTACTTCTAACAGAATAAAATGCAATGCCATAGATAAAAATCATACTGAAGTCTGCTTCACATGTTCTGCTTTCAGATGCTATCAGAATGTTTTATTCTCATTTTTAATTATTAAATTTGAAAATTCTATAAAATGTAATCCTCAGATTCTTTTTTAAATCCTTAAAAAAAAAAAAAAAACTTAGGATATGCTAAAATCTGCTAAAAATTCTTAGAATTTAGTCTCTTATTCCATGATCCTGCCCTCTAAAAACTACAACCCCTTGTACCTGCACTATTTAGAACAGAGGCCAAGTTTGCCTCTTGAAAAAGTTCAAGTAAATTTATCATGCTGAAACCATAGCACACTGTGAGCAGCAGCAGATCAGTGAGTCCCTCATGTCTGAAGAAGTGTGCTAGCAAATACTGCTATCACTGTTATTTGCAGGTTGCTCCAGAGCTCCTGTCACATTCTACGGGGGAGCACTGGGACACAAAAGAAGTGCTATCTTCTGTCTTCAAACCAGTTCTGGTGTCCTCTAACCATTGCCAGTGATGATTCATAGCTCCTGACCACGCTCTGGTGCTCATGTGAAGCTGGTGGAATCAGAAAGCAAGCACAGAAATCCACGTTCCTTGACTAAACAAATTAAACAAACTCAAACTACTTGTTAATACTTACCTGAACAAATGCCACTCCTGTCATCAGTATTATTAACGAAAGCCACTGGTATACACCTAACTTCTTGCTCAACATGGACACAGAAAACAATGCTGTGGTAAGAATTTTCAGTTGATATGTAACCTAGAAGAACCCAGAAATAGTTACTACTGCATAATTCATGGATGGATTTGAAATGTACAGAGAAATCCAAAAGTAAAATACCTGGTATGTGGCTGCATCAAGGTTCGACAGCGCTACATACAGCAAGTTATTCTGAAGAGTATAAATCCCTGAAGGAATAGCAAGTTTAAGAGTTTCCATGGGTTTATTAAGGATTTCATCATGTAGCACTCTGTTCAGAGTCCGTAAATTGCACTCTACCCAAAGAAACAATAAAAGAAATAGACATTCACTGTAAGGATGCAGGGCGGGGGAGAATACAGATACATATGAATATATATAAATGAATGATATCTATGAATATCATATATATATAAAAATAGATAAAAAAAGTTTTGTACTTAAAGATTGTTGCCTCCTTTTTAAAGCTATCAATGCTATCAAGAACTCAAAATACTATGTTTGTTTAACTTTCATGAGACCCAGATGTATGTAAGGAAAAAGGGCTGCAAGGTGTCTTCCAGGAATATCAGAACTAGAACAATTATTCAGAAGAATTTAAGTACAACTTATTGAAACCATGTCAATCTTTCAAGATGAATGTCATCTAAAAAGTGCACATTTAGAAGCAAGTCATCACTATTTATGAATATACAATGATATTTTTAAGCTGTTGAAGATCAAATATGTATGTCAAGGAACCACATAAATTCAGTCTAGAATGTGAATGTACAAAGTAAGAACTGGACTAAATGTGAATACACTTTTTTCTAGGTTAAGCCTGCACTTCTTCCTGTAATAATGAACTTGGTTTCTCCCTTCTGCATCTGCTGTTTGTTTTAGGTTTTTTTCCCTGTCATTCATGCTTTGGACACCTTCAAGCTTTTCATTTTTTTTCTACTTTTACATATGAATGTCTTCAAATGCCTGAGCAAACACAGCTGCTCGGCTTCTTTTCTACTACTAGCTTTAACCTGTTAGTAGAAAATTTATTCTTCAACTCCTCAGTATCCGCATTCTTTAAAGTTACCTCTTGCAAGCAAACAGACAATATCTTTTTTCCTGTGTTGAAGAATGAGGTATGATTAGTGTCACTCCAAGACTATTTCTAACACGAGAAGGAAAATGCTGTTTTCACGCCTGTACTCACATGGCTGCTCTGCAGTTGCCACTACAACACAGCATATTGATTAGGAAAATTACTTGGTGCAAAATTTGACACATACTGCTGTCTTTGTAGACCAAGAGAACACAGGCCAAAATCTTCAGAAGTTCAGCAATAACTACTGCAGTGGAGGATAAGTAACGAGGTCCTTCTTCCTTCAGCGTCCGAGAATAACGCATGGTCAAGACTAAACTTGTGGTCTGAAAAACCAGGATGCTCAAGGAAAGGTACTTTAAATTGGTAGACATTTCTTGCCTTTTTTCTTCCTGAAACAGAAAAAAAACCCCAAACCCAGGCTTAAAAGGCAATATTGCAGATAGAGGTTTCCCATGGGAATTGGCATGTTAAAAGAAGTTATCCAGGGAGCTCAGCCACATGAAAACAATAAAGCTAATCTGATATTTTAACAGAAAAAGGAGGTGAAATGTTTTTCAAATACAAGATTACAAATGGGGAAGCATATCAGAATATTAGACTGAGAATTAATAGAGAAAAGCGATATTGCTTAGCTGTAGTAACAACAAAATAAAATAAGGACTAATTACTGGTAATTAGCTTTCCAATAACTGGCTTCACTAAAGAAACCTCTCAAGGTAAATCAATGCCGGATCTCTTTATGTAGGTGAAGGCTCAGAAGGTATTCCCAAAGTGAAGAAGCTGTGGCACTGCAGAATGCCCAGCACCCCTGCTGCACTGAGCTATTCTCAGAATTAGATCTTCTCACCCTTCTCCCAGGTTGCAGTCTCTGCCTTGCCAGATGACACACAGTGCCAGCACAGCGCAGGGTGAGGGCTGAGCTGCTTTACAGGGCAATGAAGTATGCCTGATGCTGAAGGAAAAGGAGAGCTGTGGGAAGGCAGGGTTAGAAAGGAACATGTGGGAAGGTGGAGCTGCAAGGAGGCAGCACCAAACCTGTCCAGCTGGTTATCCTGCTCAATTGGCTCAATACAGATGACTGGTGATTGCACTCACTTTCTCACACTGCACCAAACACCATAAACCTTACATTAGTAAAGCTGTATCATCCTCACCTCTACCATGAACTTTCATCAAGCTGACGTGGTTTCCTTTGCCCTTTGTCACCAACTGAAGTATTAACTGAGTGCATAAGTCTAATAGATGCAATGCAATCTGCACTTGGTGAGCACAATACATTACAAGGACATTACATTCAGAACATTGTATCATTTTCTGCTATTCTTCATACTAGGAAGAGTTTCCATACCACAGAAACGAATGCTTTCTGTAAAAGATTAACTACTACTGCCTTCACTGCCCATATATTCAAGAATGGAGCCATGCTTTACAATGAAAAAGTAAAATCAAATAAGTAATTAGAAGTCAACAGAGATGTTTCTAAGTAAAAGAAAAGCAGTAAGAGTCAAGACAATAAATAACCCTTCTGACTTTTGGAAGGCTGGAGATGCATAAGCAATACCTAATGAATGCATATGCCAGAGCTGCCCCTGTGCATGTTTTACACCTACAGGCACACAAGTTTTGATTCATTATCTAGGTTTCTAGCACTGCTGAAGGATGTGCTGGTACCTCTAAACATTTGCAGCTGAAACTGGAGCAGTTTCTTGCTCGACTGCATTTCTCTAGCGCAAGATGCATTTCGTAACAGTTTTCATTGCTATGAGATCTGGAAAGCTGTGCTATTCAAGTATTTCTGACTTGCCTTTATCTTGTCTCTAAGCATTAACTGATTTTCTCCAGTCAAATAGACAAACTCAAATTAATACCTATATGGCACGGATCTGATGCTTAAGAGACACTGCAAACAAATATGAATTGACAATAGCCAAAGATAGGAAGTCCATACTTGTATCCTGCACACTTAAATTGTTTACTTCAAGAATTATATGGCTGTAAAAATATTTCTAAAATCATCTCAGCCAAGAAAAAGATGCCAGGATGCAGAAACTGAGAAGAAATGTAAAAGGATTCCTTTAAGGAATCTTAATAAGGAGTCTCAAGCATGAGGCGTCCCTGCCCATGACAGGGGGTAGGAACTGGATGATCTTAAGGTCCTTTCCAACTCAAACCATTCTATGTTTCTATGATTAATAGAAGATAACTTCTGTATGAACTACGGTATCATTTAGGTCACTGGAAAAACAAATACTAACAACACAACTGCAGTGGACAATATAAATCAGGCAGAAATGTAAAGCACAAAGAAGGCGGGCAACCTTCAAGATTTGCTAACTTTTCCCACAGGTTCTGGTGGAATAACCCTTAACATGATGTTAACTGTGGAATTATGCATCCCCATCAGCAAAACGCAGATCAGTTAGTCAAAGAGCAACAGCTTTGAAGAACAGGTTTGTTATACCTGAGAACAAGGAGGAGTATGAGAAGAACAGTTCCCACGAAGGGATGAAGAGGGCACATGCAAGAATCAGACTCTCCAGAGGAACAGAGATCGGACTGTCCAGCAGCAGAGAGAAGACAGAGGGAGAAAAAGGGAAAGAAACCAAAATCCACTGGGAGAAAATACAGAAGCGAACTCCATCAGAAGGTTTGTCTGTGCTACTGGGGAAAACTAACACTGCAGAACACACACTTACACGAGACAACTTGCACGTTTTTCCACCATCTACATCACTCTTTGGTATTGAGACCTGACAATCTGGAAACACAGTGAGCTGTGGCTAAGAGGAGCACCGCCAGATTTCATCCAAGCACACTTACAGATAAGCAAGTTTTTAAACTTTTTGGCTTTCACTTTTCAAACTGCTTCTGAACAAACTACAGGTAATGGGAACACGCATCCCTCCTGAACCAGGACCCAAATTTCTGCCTTCTGTGAGCCTGTGAAGTGACAAAGGGTTTTACAAATATTCCCAATTCTGAGACAGCAATTCCATAACGGGCAAACCTGGTCACAATCTCAGAAAATAATATTCATGTGAACTTCTTGCTGAAATAGAATCATCTATTTACTAAGCAGCTTCAAATGGAATTTTAAAAGCAAATCACTACCAACTTGTTTATGAGCAAGTATCAAAGCATTCAACATTAAAACACAGCAACCAGGACAACAGTTTAGTAAGCCCATCAGCAAAGCCATAAGGAATACATACCACACTAGTCCCTTGAACTAGTCTTGTCTTCAGTAGCAACTGTGATACAAAAGGGAGCTTTCTCAATGTGTCTCAAAAAGGTGCCAGCAGTAGGAAGCATTTCTTCGTCATAATTCACTAAAGCAGTTTCAGAGTTTCCAAAACTCATACAAAATAGACTTTAAGTGCCCAGTGTGCTAGCTAAAATAAGGGTATCTGTTAAGAGCTGTCCTGTCAGTGGCCAGTAAGGCAGGCTTGTAAAGGACAAGTGTGTGAAGTTTCTTGCTGTATTTACAAATAGTTGGTTCACTGAAACTTATGTCTGCCAATAAAATAACCACCCTTTACTGAGCACACATACTATCTTATCAGCTCTCCTGGTTCCTCTTCCTTTCCTTAAAGAGAGCTGCGTATGAGCTCATAAAACTCTGCAAACAGGGGACTCCCGGATCCAGAAAAGGATCTAAGCACCAACCTTCAAAGGGTTGGACCATCTTTAAATGCATTTCACAGCAGGTTTAGATTTAGAGGTTACTACCTGAGGTGTAATTGCTTTCTTCTAGCCATGAGTTTCTGCTACTCTCACTGCAACAAACTGTGCGTCATATACTACGTGTCCTCAGGAACAGCTCACACTTCATCTTAAACCAATAATGAACCTGGCTCTCAACGTGTTTCCTGTACAGAGTTACCACCAGGCTCACATTTCTTCCTGGGCTCTGGACAGACCACTCAGTACTGTACTCAAAACATCAGATTTAGGTTTGCCAATTCAAAGACACAAACTCGAGCGGTCACATTTACTCAATGACTTTTGAGCTGTATCTTGCAGTGAGAGCTGCTAAGTACCTGCAGCTCCCAGGCTGCCACATAGCCTGTCACATCAGTTAACTCAGTGACCTGGCTTATTGTTCTTTTCTTCTATAGTCTAAGTGAAAATAAGTAAACTGTTTCCTCCTAGTTTATTCAGTATTACCATGTAGACATACCCTACAGCTAGCAGCACGGAAGGCAGGGGCAGAGCTGAAAGGCAGGTCTATATAGGAAGTCAGCATTCAAGCCGAGTATTTGCAGCCACGTAACATTCACCTTTGGAACACACAGGTGGATAAAACGCAGGGCTTTTCTTGACTTTTCTCTTCTATAGACGTAATGGTGTAAGCCAGCTTCTCAGCTGCCAGATAGCTACAGTAAGAGAATCTTGTGCAAAATTAAGGACCAGTTCACGAATTTATCCTCTTCTTGTAGGAGGTCTCCAAACCTGAGAGAATTACTTCAGCTTAAGGGATCTAAAACACTAAAACCAAAAAGGAGACCTCTAGAAAGAGACATGACTTATTTATTTGAAATACTTTTTAGTTAAGCTGAGAGCCTAGAGACTGTCTGGAGACATTTTCCACAGATGGAGTTATGCTGCACATCATGGACATCCTTCCACCAAGCATGGCCTAACACCATCTTCGAGAATAAGAGAGCAGGGACCACTTCACAGATCCAAGCACCCTTACACAAATACCGATACACATATGTTAAGGTAAACTAAGTGTAGAACTGTTAAGGCTCAACTTTATGAAACATCAAGTATCTAAATAGCATGTTTTAGGCTCACTGAAATTACATTTTCACATACTGTTTCATAAAGAAAGATGAAAGCTCATCCACAAATGATCTGAACTTAATTTATTTGTGCATTTATCCTGCATCAATTACATTGAGAGTTCCTTCAGTGTTCCTTCCAAACAACTCCATGGAAGTGTTCCTTCCAAACAATTCCTTCCATCAATTACATGAAGAGTTCCTTCCAAACCATCCAATATTCTGCATTATATTTCATGAATTCAGCCTGAATTACTAAGAAAGCTTTTCTTAGAAGCTAGCTCACTTTTTATTATATTAATTTGATTTCATTTTTTCTTAAATTTTAAAAAACCCCAAACTTTAGTAGTAGTTACTATTATGCTTGCAATCTTCACAGTGATGGTGTTATATGAGTTACATTTCCTCTAGCCTAGCTGTGAAAGGTTTTCATTGCTGATGGTCTTTCACAGTAAAAAGCCAAGTTACAGAAGTTATTGCTAGTGCTTATTCCAATTTAGGATCAACGAGTTTAAGACTGCTTAAGCAAACTAAAGGCACTTGCAGATCAGTTGTAATACAAATACAAATACAAAACAGAAGCAGACAACCAACCTCTTAAAACTGCAGAAGGGTAACCTGAAGTCTGCAGCCTCTAGCAAAACTATTCTATGTCTGTGACCTGCCAGAAAACAAGCACTGACAGAATCTGCCTCATGGAAGGGTGGGAAATATAGTGGAATGGATATGGACACACTTCCTGGCTGCTTTGAAATCAAGGCAGCAGCAGATTGAAGAAATAGGACTGTGTGCTCCTATTTCTCAAATGGAATGTGAGCCTAGTGCTGATGCTACACCTATACAGATATAATAAGCTGGCAACAAAGAGGAAAAAGACAATTATTAGGTGGAGTAAGAGCTCACAGAACCTGAAGAACCTATTTTTATTACTTCCTTCTACACATTCACACGTGCATTGCCCTCTTCCCTGTGCTAGCTAACAAACAAATTAATATGCTACTATCTATAACAACTACATCCCTCAGAGGAAAGTTCTATTCCATAAATCTTTCACTTGGACTCAATATAGCCTTCTTCCCACCAAAATTAGTATCAGATACAACAAATACACTAGAAATAAATGGATGGAATTCCTGAAGTTCAATAAGCCCAAGTGCAAGGTCCTGGACACAGGCTGGGGCAATTCCCAGTATCAGTACAGGTTTGGTAATGGCTCAAGAGCAGCCCTGTGGAGAAGCATGTAGTGGTGCTGATGGACAAAGAATTGGACATGAGCAGGCAGTGTGTGCTCGCAGCCCAGAAAGCCAACCTTATCCTGGGCTCCATCAAAAGTAGTGTGGTCAGCAGCTTGAGGGAGGTGACTCTGTCCCTCTGCTCCCATGAGATCCCACCTGGAGTACCACATTCAGCTTTGAGTCTCCAGCAGAAGACAGACTTGGCCCTGTTAAAGCAGGACCTGAGAAAGGCCACAAAACTGAACAGAGGGATGGAACACCTCTCTTCTGAAGAGCTGGGGTTCAGACTGGAGAAGAAAAGGCTCTGGTGAGACCTTACTGCAGCCTTTCAATATATAACAGGAGCTTTTAAGACAGACAGAGACTTTTTACTAAGGCCTGCAGTGCCAGGACAAGGGGCAACGATTTTAAACTGAAAGAGGGGAGACTTCAATTGGATATAAGGAAGAGTTTTTAGGATGAGGTTAATGAGACCATGGCAGGGAGGTTGGAAGCAGCTGATCTTTAAAGGTCCCTTCCAAACCAAAGTATTCTAGGATTCTGCGATAAATACCCCAGATAAATACCTCAGACACTACTGAGGGTGCACATCTAGTAAATGCTGCTGGACTGGGTTATGAACAAGATCTTACATATACATATTTGAAGTGCTAAATTTGGACTGCTATCACGCAACAACACATTTCTTTCTCTCCCCACCCTTCCCAATGTGTGTTCTTTCATATCTGTGTATTTATTTTTTTCATAAGCCACGTTATAAATATTTCTAATAATCTTAAACCTATTTCTCACTCTAAAACATAGCTATTAATGTTTTCGATCTTTCTCATATGATAGAGGTTTCTCCTTCATTCCCTCCCACGTGTCTATACTTGCCAGCTGCTTCTCCCCAAATACACGGCACTCTTCACCTAGACTCACTCCATCATTTCAAAACTTACCTTCCTTTTCCTTTTGCTTTTTGGTTTGTTACTCATTCTTCTCGTTGGATATATTATAATGTGGATTGAGTATGCTATGGCAAAAATAAGCTATGTTCTTCTTAGAGCTTGTCTTCCTCTTCAGAAGCGTTAGTCAAAGCAAATCCTCTAGCAAAGTTTTTCCTGCCTCTTCTAGCAGAAACTGAGTAACAGGGATGTTTTCACATGAAGGTTTCCTTCAGGCAGTGTTCCCAATTTTCTCATTTACATTGGAAAAAAATCTTAACTGGTGAAAATAATTGAAAACATTACTGCATTCAAGTAGTACCTTCACAACAAGGACAACAAGCACAACACAGCAGAATGCTGGTGGACCTTGCTCCTGCAGCGTCATCTAGTACCTATCTGGGTAGTGCTATCTAGTACCCTACCTCGGTGTGTTCATTTTAGCTAGGGCAATTTTTTTCACAGCCTCCAGTATGGGGCTCTGGTTTGGATGTGTGCTGAACATTGTACTGATAACACGGGGATGTTTTAGCTTCCACTGAGCAGAACTCACACAGGGTCAAGGCTGTTTCTGCCTCTCACCCCACCAGCGAGCAGGCTGGGGGTGCACAAGGAGCTGGGAGGGGACACAGCTGATCCCAAGGGACACTCCAGACCGTCTGGAGTCAGGCTGGGCACATAAAGCTGGGGAAAGGAGGAGGAGTCACAGCATTTGTCTTCCCAAGTAAGGGTTCCGCGTGCTGGAGCCCTGCTGTCCTGGAGATGGCTGAAGCCTGACCATGGGAAGTGGTGAATGAATCCCTTGTTCTGCTCTGCCTGTGTGCGTGGCTTTGGCTTTCCCTGTTCAGCTGCCTTTGTCTCGACCCATGAGTTGTTTCCTCACTTTCACCCTTATAATTTTCTCCCCCCATCCCACCGGGGAGGAGTGAGCAAGCGGCTGCGTGGGGCTTAGTTGCTGGTTGGGATTAAACCACAACATTTGGCCTTTTTAAAATCATGCAGGTACCTTTTAGCACTGGCAAGGACACTTGTGCACAGAGCAGTTACACATTAAGTTGTAACTGCTAACGACCAAGCAATGATTTCTTCTCAACTTTGCTCCAAACCCCTAGGCTTTTGCCAAGGATAGTAGAGGCTGTATCACTGGCCTACCACTCAACCAGGAAACTGCACCACTGCCAAGTCTAACAAAGGGAATGCAATTACATATTAACTGACATCTAATTTCAGATAATGCTACAGATTGCTTGGGGCTCAGGTAAGGTTTTCCTTTAGGCTGACAGAAAACGCAGCAGTTCAAACACACAGGCCTGATGACCTCGCAGAGACTTGTTTGCTTTCTTTTGTGGGGGAGAAAAAAAAAATCACCATTCCAATCTATGAATGAGAAATGAAAAGTTGGGCATTGTGAACCTTAAATGCCAAATCTGTGGCTAAATACTCTTTAAGCCCATCCCACCCCTTTTATCCTTCACACCAAGCCCAAGAATCCAAAGACAAGATTTCCTTGACCAATGAGAATTTGTTTTGATGACTATTAAAGAAATCACACACGCAGAATAAATATTCAGCATTCAGGAAATTCAGGCCCTCATTGAGCCAAATCTAACACCAATATTTCTTGTAAGATGAAGCCTTCAACTATGCACACAGTACTGCAAGAGTTTTATATTGACATAACAGTCATTAAGCCAAACTGTGCCTGCCAGCACAGAAATCTGACACAACCTGCCTTAACTGCCTCTCTCTTTTCAAACACTGCATACACTGCACTCATTGTATGGACCACAGAACAGAAAGATCCTAGTAGTCACGGTCAGTCTCTGGGAGCAAGGAGGCATTCAGTTCTCAGTTTCAGTTCAAGCACACAGAAGGGCAGTGCCAAGAGCTGAAGCACTGCCTGAATCCTGCACATCTCTCAAGCCAATGAAGGGACTTGACTTAAGGTGCTGAGAGGCTGAGCACTGAATATAAGCTACAGCTTACTCTTACTTTATTTATGAATTACTAAGCAAGCCTCAGTGCTTGAGGCAAAGCAGCCACCCTCACTCAAGGTGACCCAGTGTCAGTAACACAAACGAATACTACAGTGAAAATCAATCTGTAGACACTTACTGCCAAAAGCTAGTAGTGACAAATGAAATTAGACAGCTGAACAGTGCACTGCAGGGGTACGACTGTAAGACAAGGTCCAGAAATTCAGTGGAAAATCCTGAACTCCTAACCGCTTTATATTTGTATACTAGATCCTAAGAGGTACAGACCTT
>JBCJKH010007593.1:0-16805 GCA_039877255.1 Loriculus beryllinus | reverse complement strand
AGGGGTCCCTGCCCGTGGCAGGGGTTGGAACTGGAGGCGCTTTGAGGTCCCTTCCAACACAAACCAGGCTGGGATTCTATAATTCTTTGCTTCTGTGTCTACCAACCTCATCTGCCAGGGGTCTGAACAGCTACCGTTGAAGTCTGTCAGAACTGCTACTGCCACTATCAGCAAGGGGCACCTACCTGCCAACAAATCAAGCTCCCCATCTTCCTACAGCCGACAGGAATGGAAGCATAGGAGCACTTTTCCTGGTCCCTTATCAGCCAGGCAAGAATTCTAAGCTTGGTCATTCTGTGTGGATGTGGAGGGGCAGCACATGTGCTTGTCACTCTTAGGCACTCAACACATCTGTTGACAATGGAGGTCCAAGTGAGGGAGTAGTGAAGGGACCAAATGAACAAGCTCTTGATGGAGCAGGCAGCAATAGTCCTAGGTATGCTTTTCTCTCTCCATGATCCCTTACAGGAATTGTAACTACAAGTGGAAAGTTACTTCTCAAAAATCCTTCCCAACTTCAAACCACTCTCAATCGTTTCACAAGTATCTACCAGTAAAGAGGAAAATAATTCATCAGCTTTGTGTTTAAGAAGCATCTCTAACACTAAGGACTAGAAGCTTCTGAACACAAAAATCAGGAACATTTCTGTGCTCATGCCAACAACAAAAATCAAAAAGAAGAAGAAAAATCTCTTGGGAAATGTGAAGTGCAATTGTAAGGGCACTGTTGAGTTCTGAACTCCAAGAAACGTGGCTCTGCTGCTGATACTCTAATACCAGTTTACAGCTGGTGCCAGGAGTATGAGTGCAGCCTCACCCAGGGCTCTGCTTGGAGCTGGTCTCTAGACTCCCTGGAGCCAATGGTAATTCTCAGCAGCTCCACACATGTGAGCTTTATCCTGGTGTGCATGTGCCATTAGAGACATTCTTTCTGGTGGAGCTGAGAGACAGATGAATACAGAAATACATGGGTTTGGCCATTATCAGTCCGTTGTGCTGTTTGCAGACATTGCTCAGCGGCACCAGGTTACAGCTGGTACAGACATGTGGGAAGGAATCTTTTGGTTCCACCATGGGCCCCATGTCATCCAGCACACTGACTGTACCCTGCTAGCCTTGGTCATCTTCTGGAGACAGAGCTCCTTTCAGGAGCCCCTGGGCTGCTGGGGTCCCCTGGAAGGCTGGAGCCTTCATCAGGTAGGACCACACCAGCAGGGCTGCAATCCCCCTCCACGGCGAGCAGCTCAACTGAGCCATGGGTGCAAGCAGGAGTACTGCCGTGTTTTCACGTGCTTTTGGACCTAGTTCAGACAGAAGTATTAAACATCCAGAATGACAGGCCCATATTCAGAAAAGTGACAGATCTTCAAATGTTAAGCTGCCACTTTTATCAGTCTTGTCTCTTTTCTAGCAATGCGCTAGATGCTTACAAGCTTTCAAGTGGCTCATCTGCAAGAGCTTGTGCTCTGTGGGGCTTGTTGTCTTCATGCTAATAGTCCAGTTAAAGTAAAAGGTATGCTGAATGAAGTAGAAATAGCTGTCCACTCTAGAGAACAGTTACATTCTTGCAGTTGTGTAATGATTTCATGCTATACAAGAACTGGAAGAAGTTCAGGAAAGTTATATGGCAGCAATCTTCTTCTGAGGTCAGAAGTGATAGGAGATGAAGGGAAGAGTGTCATATAAGTGGAGGCGTCAAAGAATGGCTTGGGATAACTCCTGAACACCATGCTTTCCAAATGCAAGCGATTAACATCATTACAGTTTTCCCTAAAGGATACAATACTGAACACTTCAGTCTATTACGATCATTGCATGATCCACTTCAGAAACACCTTCTTTTTCTCATAGTTTGCTTGATATTTGCAGCAGCTCTGTTAGGCACGTACTGCACTTCTCCTGCAAGCCTGAGAGCTGAAAGGGAAAACTGAAATGCTCCTGATTCAGACGATGAAGGTACATTGCGAAGTTGGTGCACCTGTGTATGCTCCAAAGAGAAGCACTGAATAAGAATCCACCTTGATGTGCTCTTGAATTGCAAAAGCTTTCTAATGCAGCCTGTGCCCATGATTTATAACAATGACTCATAATATTGCATTATACTTAATATGATGTAACGCTGATGCAAGATGCCATTCGTGGAATTTCAATGTCACAGAGAAAAGAGAGGAGAGAGCAGTCTGGTCATGTACCTTGCTGTGCTGTCAAAATAGAACTTTTACAGCCAAAATGTGTAGAACCTTTCAGTACCTACTTTGCTATTTTTTAGCAGCATAACTTGGAGAATAACATTTTTATTTCCTGGAGCATAAATATCTCTCAGACATGTATTATTGTGTTACTTGCAGTAATTTAATTAACTTTGTACTTGAGAAGACAAATTTGCTAACAGATGATTCAGCCTTGCAATTATAACCCCTCACATGGAAGTTTTCAGGGCAAATCAGGATTATGCCTTTAAATTAATTCAAGCTTTATCTCTCTTTTCTGACCCAGCTGTTACAAATTCTCCTCTAGTTCTCCCTGTGCTGCTTGCTTCTTCCTGCAGTGAATCAGCATTTCAGGAAATACTAATTCAAAGAGGAAAGACACCCTAAACTCTGCTTCTGGAGGTCAGAAATTGCTGCTCTCCAGTAGGTCTGATAAATTACGTGAGGCTTCTTGGGCTGCTTGGGGCCAGTTGTGTAGGGTGTATGTGACCCCTGTTCTGAACTCTGCCCCTTCCCTTCCAAGCAGCCTGGGAACTTTGAAGTTGTGCCTGTGTGCTACAGAACTGAGTCCTGGCAGTTTGTCACCAAGACAGAGAGGAACAGACTGAGAGCCCTGCTGGCTCCACCCCAGCAGTGGAGGTATCATCCTGCAGGAACCATTGGCATCACTGGCATTGGTTTGCAGTGTGGGAGCAGCTGGAGGTGGAGACATTTTGCACCCACTGATCTCAGGTACGAGTGCTTCTCGCTGTGCCCTGGGCATGCACACAAGTGTTTTCCAAGCATTGCACTACCAAGGCTGTTTGAGATAAAAACACATGGATATTCTCCATCTGTCACCTCTAAAATCCTCCACACGTGGCACAGCCAGTTTTCATTCACCTCTAGAAAGGGCTGACAGACAACTGTGAGATTGCTCTGGCAGAGTCATGTCGGTTCAGTGGTGGCCTTGGCAGTGATGGGGTAACAGCTGGACTGGATGATCTTAAAGGTCTTTTCCAACCTGGTTGATTCTATGATTCTGTGATTCAAAGAGACTGTTGTTGGCACCACAGGAGATAGAGAGACATCTGCCTAAGTAAAACAAGATTATGAGAAGGTGGAAAGTCTTGAATTAAGATCTCCAAAATGTCTGGATCCGACTTTTCCTGATTCTCTGTAGTTTATACCATGCAGTCCAACTCATGCCCAGTGGGCCTGCCCACTGCAGTGCAAAGTCTGTCATCTCTTCCTCATCAAGATGGAACAGATGAATTTGCCAGTGATTCCTAGGAAGTCAACTAGATAATAACACATGTATGATTTACTAGAGTGCATCCTGAACTCTCTGCAGCTGGTGTAATCCTAAAGAAGAACCGTTCCACAGGTCATTTGTGAGTGCCCAGGGCAGTGGGCACAGCACACAGTACAGTTTCACACTGCAAGACCAAAGTAGAGGGTACAGGCTTGTGAACAGCATAGCAGTGCCTACAGGTTAAGATTACAAATCAATAAGAATTGAACATCTGTTTTATTTCTGGAAGGCCAGTAGGTGCCAGTCTGTCTCCTACGTGCATAAATATCATCAGAAACCTAGCCATGGGTGAGTAAAACTAGACAAGAATTTGTAGCCCAGAGGAAAGCCACCAAGAATAGATTGTGTGGAGACTGATAAGATCCACATTGCTCCAAAAGGGAGAGTACCACCTCAAAACAAGACAGTCTTTGTTGTGAAAGGGTTAGGTTGTGAGAGACCTAGCTTGCCAAATACCCGTAATGGCCTCCCTCTGCCAATTGTCTTTAAGTACTGTGATCTTTCACATAAGAGCAAAGCCTGAAAGGAATCTTGCTAGCAAAAACATCATTTATTCATTCTCTCCAGGATGGTGGAGAAACGTGCCTCTTCCCAGTCATGTTACTCCTTCTTTCCCCTGAAGATTTCAAACAGAGATTTGTTCGAACAAAGATCAGCAATTTTGCTCTATAAGGGATGCAGGAAGAAGAGTAGAAATATCTCTAGATCAGAACAGTTCCTGAGCCTGCTGGAGAAATGGCAGATGGCCAGAGATAGCACACACCACTGTTCTCCCAGGTAACAATGCGCAGAGCTCAATCTTCCAGGCACAATCCTTTAGGACAGCAAGTTGTGCACATATAGGTGAGAAACACAAGGAGCTCATGTCCTCAAGGCTTCTGAACACAGACCAGCTCTAGGACCAGCTGCCTTCCTTCTCTACCCTGGGTCCATACATGGGCAATAATGGAGGTGAAAAACTTCAACTTCTTTTTTCTGTATCTCTGAGCTTTGCATTGGAAAGAAAAGAATTCTAGGCAGTACCTCTGTATGCAGCCGTCCGCAGGCTGCTCTGTCATTTCTTGGGAATCTTTTAACTGCCAGCACCTATCGAACACAAGCAGATCTTTCAAGGAAGTAGCTTTCCCACAAAGGTGAAACTCCCCTGCAGTTTTCTGTTGCAGTGGATTTGTGCTTGTGTAACAGAGCAGGCTGTGGATCTCGGTGTTTTACCAGGCTTCTCAGGAAGCAATAAAGATCTCAGATCATTTGTTCAGCAAATATTAGTGGGTAGCCCTTGATTTATTCTCAGAACTCAGTGTTAATCTTGCTAGTGGTTTGATGTACTGTGTTCGCACTAGAGAGCCAGACACAAGCAGGCATTGGGAATACTAGACAGAGTAAAAACCATAATCTCATCTATAAAGCTACTACAGCAGCATTAAATAGAAGCAGGGTTAGGCTTTTGTTTGAGGTGGAAATGGCTTTTTCTTTTTTTTTTTTTTTTTCAATCTACTTGGCTCCAGCATAAGTGGAGATGTCTCAGAGCCCACAGGTAATTACTACCACAAAAATAGTATCCACAAATTTACTGCTGTTCCTAACTTCCTTCTCCCATTTGCTTCGAAGTCACACTAACATAATGCTCAAATCAGCACTAATGTTCAGCGTAGGAGGCAAAGCAGAGAGCTCAGAAAGCAAGAGGATTGACATTCATTCTGTAAAATGCAATTAGCAAAACAGCACCTTCCGTATGGAGAGCAGCGCTGGGCATGGGGAGCACGGGGCAGCCCCTGGCCACTCCTCACTGGTGTAAATCAGAACCCTTCACCACCAAGACTGCTCAGGGTATGCTGGAGAAGGCCTGACCAGAAGGGATCTGAGGAGCAGAGATCAGGTCAGGTCTTGCTTCTGCAACAACTGCTGTTGATGATCAGAAAACTGGCAGAGTGGAGCGAAGAGCAAAGGCAGCTAACCCGGGCCACTCAGTGCCCAAGATCCACAGGAGATGCGTTAGAATTCCTGTCTTCCTGAGCACTGTTTCTGGAGCAGCTGCTTTCAGCTACCCAGTCCAAAAGAATGGGGAGGGAGCAGGCATCTTGCTGTGCGGAATGGTAAAGCAAATCCATATAATGGTGTAACAGTCAGTCACCCTGTGGCCTTTTTGCTAAAGTATTTTAATACTTCTAGAGGTAGTCCTCACACAAAGAGCAAGGTTTAAAGAGTTGGGTTGAAAACGATCCCTTTTCAAATGAGGAGTTCATGTCTGAACCTGACGAAAATCCCATTCACCCACACAGTAGCAGCAAGCTTTCTACCATAAAGTGTCATTTGATTTTACAGTTAAAATGTTTGTTTGCTTTTTTCCTTTTCCAGCTGTCGTGAGTAGCATTTAGACAAATATGTGATGGACAGATGGTCCAACCAGCTCTTATAACTCACCAAGGTGCCTACATGTCTACTGTAAAATGAGGTCAGCGTTAAAGCACACTGTAGTTGCTAGGCGCTGTCCATGACCTAACCCATCTCCAGTCCCAGGCTGGAGATGGCCTGAGAGGAGATCAGAGGGACTTACCTTCCGCCCGGCCTCGTTGTTGTGCAGATTCATGAGTGTCCTTGCATTCTGCTTAATCTCCCGGGCATCCACAAACACTTTGGCGAATCCTATTCCGTATCTGATGTCTGCAGAGCAGCCTCCCCATTTCCATCCTTCCTCTTTGTGGTACTGTCCTTGTTTTTCTTTGTCACAGCCACAGTCACTCAGATTGCCCTGCGTACAGGCAGCTGTGATTGCGTGTGCTACTCCAGCAGCAATGATGGCGTATGTGAATGCTGCTTCTCTGCTGCCTGAAATGAAAACAGTGCTGTAAATACGTGGTAAAACATGGTGACATGAGTTAGAAAAACACAGGCAAGGTCCTGCCATGCAAACATCAGGAGGCTATTATTAGAAGTGCTGTAAATCTGCAGGCATAAGCAGGTCTCTACTCTTCTAAGTATTGATTTTTGTGGACGTTCACTTTCTGAAATGATAGCTCTCTATGAGATAGTAAGATATATTGTTTAGGCAACTTCATATATATATTTCCAGTGGTATTAGAAGTAGTCAAACTAAACTTTTTATAGCAACAGGGTGGGGTGGCAAATGCTCCAGCTCAAAAAGAAAGAAAGAAAAGGAAAACAGGTGGAATTGGGAGTGAAATTGCTAAACCAACCATATTAAACTTCTTCAAAAATCAGAAATGGGATTTTATTTAGAAATTGAATTCTGCACTAAAAGGTATTTGTACAGGAAACCAGCCTCTGTTTACAGGAAGAAAAGCTCTGTTAGAAATCTTGTTCTGAAAATATCTTTACTGATCTGGAACATGGGATTTTTACATTGTAGGTATCACAAAGTTTTCAGCAGTGATATTTGTGCAGACTCAATGAAATCAGTTTTGGGTTTAACTTCAGAATGTCTCAAAATTTAAATTTCAAAATTTAATTTTTCAAAATTAGGATGGAAAAGAAACCCTACCCTGTTTCAGGTACATGACAAAAGCAAGGCAAAGTAACAGCCTCCCCAGAGGGCTGTGAGGAAGAGGTTAAGCCAATATCGATTTGTGCAACACAGAATCATAGGATACTTAGGGTTGGAAAGGACCAACAACATGGCTACAGTAACAACAGGCTTCTATTTGGTTCTCACTTTAGATCTATGATTTAATTTATCTTCTTGAAGCTTTTTTGCATTCTCCTCTGTGAGTTTCCCACGTGTATACTACAAGATCTGAGAGACTTTCAGAACCAGTTCTGATGCACGAGGGCCCCTTCAAAACCTAAGGAGATTTGCAGAGGTCTGTCAAACAGCCCTTTAAAAAAATCTTGGATCTCCCAAACTAAGCAATTACCCCTACTCTTATTTCTTCAAGGTCACAATCTACCCTTGCATCCATTGGATCAGAATCAGGCTCTTAATTAGGAGAGGTGCAGATGGGAAGATCAGCTTCCCTTCTCCAAACACCCAGCAGTGGAGTTCTGGCAGAGCTCAGTTACTGGCAATAGTTTCCTATACATGAAACAAGCACATTTCTGTTGTTTATTGGATTTCAGAAAAAAATCATTACTTGGGAAAGAAATCTTACAAGCACTTCATTCTCAGCTACATCCCTTTCACATCCATGATCTGGATTTCTCTTACTTGCCACTAAATGGTTCTTCTAATGCAAAATGTTCGCTTCCTTAAGGCAAGGAAGTACAATGGAAAACAAGATGACATAAAATCTGTTAATAGGCAACTTCATACCCTTTTATCATATAGGCAATATTCCCACTAATACTGTATTTAAGAAACTTGTAGTAAAGTATCATTATTCCTCAAAGAATTTCTTTTTTTCCTATATTTAAAAAAAAGTCACAAAATGTTGAGTTGTTGGGACTGTGGATTTTGCAGATGAGGCTTTCCAGAACATATGGCTTTTTATGAAAATCTGAATGTGGGGTAGAAATCACAGGTTTTAGATGGATTTGGAGTTGCGCTCTCAGTGCCTCTGCGTGTGGAGACCAGAGGAGGCAGGCAGAAATTGGGTCCCACTCCAGAGTGAATCCACCAGGACCATCCAGGGCACCTTGTAGTTCTTCCTCCAGTTTATCCTCAACAATATCCTCACTATTTTAAGTACAACACTATGAAAAATGCACTGACAAACAGGGCAATGTACAATAAGAAGTCCCAGTTTCTCTGCTCAAAGGGGAGCAATGCATTACACCAGATTTCTGGCGAAATTTGCATCTGGTTTTGGTTTTCCTTTGATTGGATGATTCCTGCTCTATCACAAGTTGTTTTCAAAAATCTAGAATAAAAGACACTGGGAGATCACTTTAACCTGACATACTCAACTTATTAAAGACTAAGCAGCTCTTTTGCTTCTTAGAAGGGAGTAAAATGCAACACAGGGAGTATAAAACTGGCACAAGCAGAATCAGACTCCAGTGTCAATCTTGACCATAAAATATATCACACAAATTAAGTTATTTTATCAGTTGGTCTTGTTTGGGGAAAAAGTGGAGCAGCTTTTTAAAACTAAAGTTAGAGAATTACAAGGTAAACTAAGTGTCTGGAGGAATTGATCCAGGCAGGAAGCACGCTGGCTTTTGCGCAGTATTGATAAAGTGGAACAGGCTTGTCCCATCTGCATCAAACTATACCTGTTTTTCTACAAATTAATCACTTTTTGAAGCTTCATTACCTTCTTTTGGCCCATAGGAATGCCAGCATACAGGCTAGGGGGAGGCTTAATTCATTTTGAGCCTCCTCTGTGACAATGCTTTAGATACCAAAGGAGCATAACAGGGCTTTGGACACCAGATGGGATAACATGAGAACATGTGCTTTCCCACCATTTTTAAATAGCAAATGCTACTCCTCTGCTTCTGGTTTCAGCAGACAGTTGAGGTGCCTGGAGGATGTTGGAAGGAAACGCTGCTTTAACAGGGTAGGCTCAGGCTGCTGCTTGCAGGCAATGGGTGGTTTCCTCTGAGACTCTGCTGATGCTCCAAAACAGCTGACCTGCTCTGTATTCAGTCTAATCTTGAAACATGGGTAGGTTGAAACGTGCAACATCATCACTGCTGGATGCTGGAGGCTGGATTCTGGAACAATTTGGGAACTGAGCTGACACCATCCTCTTTTATCTTCTTTCTTGTTTAGTTTTCAGCTGAGAAATGTGCTTTACTTTCCCTCTGCAAATTTAGTAGTAAAAACCTCAGGATCCTAGTGCTAGAAAAAGGTCGGGCTTTGGTATCAACACTGTACTGAGGCTCTCATAATCTGCTTTAAACTGAAGGTGACGGTAACTGTAGCATCACAAAATATTTCATAGGTGGGAACAGCACCCCTAGTGCAGGAAGATAAAGAAATTCAGCAAGGCAGGAGGTATGGTACAAAACATAGGGCAAAGAAAGAACAGAACTAGCAGCAACGCATCACACCATGTGAGACACAGAGCCTGCTTTGGCCAGTGACTAGAATAAGAAAACCACTTCTTTCCTAGCAAAAATAGATAGATAGTCAGCAGGTTGATGGTAAAATCAAGGGGTTTGCTCTTCTGTATGACTGACAGACTGTGGAAAACTCTGATCTGCAGTAGACGGCTCAGAAGATCAGGCAGTAGCTGGGAGACTAAATTGGTATGTTTTCAGCAGTGAGATCAGAAAAGACCTTTTGGAGAGAGCTTAAATAAATGTACTCATTGGCGTGAGCTATTCAAACTTTCTCTTGAACAATTTTATGACCCATTCACTAGACACATTGGGTGGAGACGAGGAATTAAACCTTCTTGCAGTCAGTTCTCACTGAACCCATCCTAAAACTGCAACTGGACTTAAAGCTATGGTTTAAAAAAAAAAATAAAAAAAAATAATAATTTGAAAAGTAAGTTTAATTTAGAAATGCACGTATAAAACAAACCCAGTGATCTTTGTGGGAGGATTGGTGGAAATCATGATCCCAGATATTAGGTCAACTTAAGAGGTTTTGTTGAGGCTTTTCCAGCCCATGGCTTGTAAGGGTGCACGTAAAACCACTTGTGATGAGTGAACTGGCAGAAGAAAGAATGAATGACAGCTGCGTGAGCCCTACAGGACTTGTGGAGAGAGGTGGAGAGTTGGCTGTGTGTGTACAGGAATTGTAAGCCATCCTTTCAGCTCCCAAATCACATGTTCTTCTCATTGTCTGCAATAAGCAAAGGTAAACACACACCAGAGATCAACTCCAAGCATTAGAAGCTGCAGGAAAGGATGCAGCAGTCTGTCAGAGGTTGCTTTGGTCGTTAATGAAGCTGGTGATGTGACAGGTTTCTAACCACGGCAGCGTTGCCAGGTATAACTGCTGTAACACCGTGATATTCAAGCACAGTGGCTGGTGAGGAGTGCAGTGTCACCACCAGCACTCAGCCTGCCCATGAGATATGGGCACTGCCACCAGCCTTGCTCCACTTCCCCATCCGCACAGGGGCTGTCCTCAGTCCTCAGTGCCTCAGTGCTGTGGGAACACAGAGGCTTTTCTTCATGTACCGGACGCAAAGATCTCCCGGCTCTTTCTGGGCTTCCGTAAGGTATTCAGTGTGTTGCAGCTCCAATTGCTTTGATGGCAGACAGTTTGGCATCCATGGCCTCCAATATTCCTGCAGCTCCACTCTGTTGATGCAAAATCATGCTCCGAAGCACTGGAGTCCTGGCTTTAGACCTTTCAGTGGGCAGCATGTGACAATCCCAAGCTGGCTTTGTCTCTGAGCTCTGCACAGTCAACCACCACCACATTGTGTCAAATGTCACAAAGGGAAATACTAAGATTACCACAGATAAGTGCAAATGGAAGTATTACCAAGACAGGTGGCTCTCCTAACAGTAAGCATATTTCCATACCTGGGGGCATTAATCCTGCAAATACTCAGATGTGTATCTTTGCTTTTGGGTATAACTGTTTGTGTGACTGGGCTCTGGCTGATCAGCAAGCGGATCAGCTGCAAAGAGTGGTCTGCATTCTGGTTTTAATTTAGCTTCCAATTTAGTTTCATCTAAATATATGAACAGTTTGCAAAAAGCTTCATTCACACTGATTAGAAATAAGAACTTAGTTTTAAAAAGCTGCATAATCCCTTGATGTTGCATGAGAAACAGGACCTAAGCTTGCAAGATAGAGTGGGTTTACTTGCAGGAAGTCAACGGGTGCTCAGCAGTTCAGTACCTCTCAGGATCTAAGTATGCTTCTAAATAACTTGGCCCATCCCATCAGTCCCCCCCGTGAACTGACTAAGCTGTGAAATCAAAAAGACAAATTTCTATTTATCTCTCTGGAAAACACGGGTTGTATTTTTTGCTATTTAAAGCCAAAAGGTCAGAGAGGGAGTTACCTGCAGTGACATGAACTGAAATATGATTGTGAAAATAGACAGATGGAAACACAATGTGCATTGCCAATTATGTGCCATAGCTAACATTACTTCACATCTCTCTATAGAGGTCATAACTCATAGCTACGAAAAACGAAGAACAGATTCATCCTCTGCCTACTTTGGGGTGTGCCTCCTCCTTCCTAGATAGGTCTTGCTTTCTATTTCCTTAACCTAGCATGTGTAATTAATAAAAATGGTAGCTTAAAAAGATCACTGAAGTACCCCTCCCCTATTTGTTTTCCCCCTTCTGTAATGGGTCAAAGTTTTGAGGGGTTTGGTGCCTTAAAATATTGTTCTGACTTGAAATGAAAATGGCAGTTCTCTATATATCAGCAGCAGGCTTTCTGCAAAGATCAGTACCAGAAATAAAATGAGTTGCTGTAAGAGACATTCAAGAGTTTGGGGGGTTTAGTCACTGCCCACATTCACAAACTGGAGTTTAGTTTTGTCAACACATGACACTCTCGGAGAGGAAATACTGAAAATACCCTCTTTAAACTTATGAAGTTGCTACTGAAGGCACGTGCATTACAAACATCACAGCCAGTATTCCAGAGCGGAGACAGTTTCCCCTTTTGTGATGGTTCTGATGCCTCCAGTAGCCGTGCTTCAGGAGGAGCCACGTGCTGACCTTGCAATAGGAGAGACTCTTCCACCTTTCCAATGAAATGTAATCTTTCTGTTTCTCTGAAACATGTACTCACAAGACACATTTGAAGGCAGGTATGAAAACCTTCTGATGGGAATTCCAACTGCAGTGACCTTGGGGCAATGTTTTATCTTACTGTGACAGTCCCTGCTGAGATAGATTGACTTTTTGGCTTACAGCAGCATGCTGGGTTTGGGATGTTCAGGCCATATTTCAGCCTGGCCTCTGTTTTGCCTGCAAGTAACTGTTCTCATGCAAGAATCTGACATTAAGAACTGGCTGTAAGGGCTAGAAACTGCGCAGAAATACCAATTCAGATCTTGCCTGAGGAGATAGCAAGGTGATTCTGAATTTCAGTATTTCTTTTCCATGGGTTTTATCTCATGGGTTTTGCAACACCACTGGGTCAGAAAACTGAACACTGAATAGTGCAGGAGCACTTAGAGCCTGGCTTCCCATAGACTTGTGCAGGTAATTTTACGTGCAATATGAGAACAGCAAGATTTTCAGGATGAGCTACCAGTGGTTGTTTAATTGATCATTTATTTTGTAATTCAAAGAATCAGACTATAAAACCTAACACAAGTGGTTACATCAGTATTTCAAATCAAAAAGCTCAGGAAAATGATTGAAGACTAAATCCTCTCTTGAGCACACCTGTACCAAATGTTGTAAACCTGTGTCCTTTACACTGTGACAAAACAAAGTTTTACTCTGTTTTCTTTTAACCCTACCAGAACAGATACGCAAATGAGCTAGATCTTGTTCTCTTTTTCATGCTAGCAAAAGAGATAGTTCCTGACAGCTCCTGAACAAGCTACTTAAGAGTTTGGCTTGTAGGGTGGTTGTTATTTGTTGCAATAGACAAGAATATCCCCTCTTCCTTTATGCTGTTGAAACCGTAGAAGAAAAGTGTATTTTAATATATGGGAAATAAATCACTGCTAAATTCAGTCCAGTGGGCAGCGTAGAGCTAATGTAGTGTATAAGGGACAGCTAACAGCCTCTCCTGTTTTAATGTGTACATCTGAGTATATCTGTAGTGATCCCTCAAAGGCACTGGGCACAATGTACACTGGTGCTGTGCACAGAAATTTGGTCCATATGGATTCTTGTTTTGATTTAAGTTTTCCTTATTCACATGAGTAATATCAGCTGGATGAAGGTAGCAATGTGATTATACTGAAACATTTTTTTAGTGTGAAAGAAACCGAAGAACTGATGTGTTTCAGTAAGAAAAGGATGAAAAACTTGGTTGAAACCTGTTTTGCTGTAATGCTCATTGAAGACCACCACGTCTTCACAGCCCTCAGCTGATTCTCTCCAGCTTCTCCCATGCAGGGTCCCTGACAGCTTCTGCATGGTCATAGTGCCTTTCTTTTCATAGACCTGTACTGAGATGTGTTTCCTTTGTGTGTCACTTTGCCGAGATTAAGTCAAACAGTTTGCATTAGTTTTACTTGGGAGGTTTCATTTAATAGCAGCAGTGCTACTCAGGACATAGTTTTTCCATTTTTCCCTATGACGCCAATATGGTGCTGCCCTCTAGACACCATGAAATGTTTACATATCCTAAGAGAATTATTTGAGTTAGTTATTCCTTGGCCTGTGATTACCACAAACAGTAAAGTTACCGTTGACTACCTGGTGACAAGGTTGCACACCAAAACAGGTTAGTAGGGCACCTGATGGAGAGCCTTCGCTATAGCACATGCTGTTTCTGCAGTCCGCCAGAGCCCAAATCTGATTTTCACATTCTATCAAAGGCATCCCTGGTTGCTCAGATGTTGAGGCTTGAACCACATTTCACCTGAAGAGAGGTGGGCAGGAATTTTTTGGCCAGTCCTGCTTTAAACCCTTGGTTTAATTGTGGCTGTCTTCAGGAACAGATCTGCTGAGCACTGTAACAAATAGGTTTGGTTTTAAAAGTGTCCAGAACTGCAGCATTGCGTCATCTCCATGGTTATTTTAAAATTTCTCTTTGTGACTTTACATTATTAATAAGGTGTCTACAGAATTGTCTAGAACAAAAATCCTTGTGGTGATCTTGATGGTGACTTTATCACTCCCGTAACTGGACTGAATCCTCTGCTGGAGTAAAGTGATACCACTTTTACTCTGTTATTTCTCTTCATGTTATTGGCACTTTTGTTACCAGCTGTCACAATAAGATATCTGCAGTATGTCAGTAGGGAAGAATCTCTTATTTGAAGGACAAACTAGACAAAATGACACAAGAAATGGAGAGTATACGCTGTGCACTGGTTTAAAGTATCCCTACACAAGCTGGAAACTCCAGTCTGTGGTCACAAATAGGCCATATGAAACATGAAGGAGTTTAAATAGTTGTTGACTGTAACCCTACAACTAAATTATCCCTTGAAGATGGATTAGATGTGGTTTTGTTAAAACACAGATACACACGAGCTACAGATTAGAGCAGGAAAATTGTATTTGATACTTTCCTCCTACTGACTTCAGTGTTTCACCAGGGCTGCCTGTTGGCATTTTAAAAATAGGAAAACAGGAGCACAGAGCAGGATCTCTGTCCCTCAGCCACACAATGGCAGAGCCACAGGGAGAACCGAGGCCTCCTGAATCACCCTGTAGTGACAAGAAGAGAATTTCAATAATTTGGGCACATTTGCATAACATTCCTAAAGCAGATCACCCTGTAAAGGTAAAAGTAAAGAAACCAGGTTCTGAAGAGGTTTAGCTTGGTGTGCCATCAAAATCAGAGCTTGGGAAATAGTTCCCAAGAATCTGTGGTATCCAAGGGAACTTATTTGTATGGACAAACACACACAAATCCTATTAGCATAAGAGTTATTTAAGCACATCCTCCCAGATTGATATTAGACTGCTCACTGCACACATTCAGCAGTGCAGTGGCCAGGCCAGCCACATCGCTGTCATTCTGAAGTCATACCCTCATCATAGAGCCAGTGAATCAGTGCCACTCCAGAGGCAGAGCATAGCCTCTGAGAGAGAAAGCTCAATGAGGTCATGTGTGGCCATGGGCTTTACTGCAGGTGGCAAGACAAAGCTGCCCCATGTACTTCCTAGATAATAATTTCAAGGATGCAATTGGCCAAGAAATAGAATCAGCCTTTGAATGCTATAAAAGGTGATAATGCGTTAGTTGCTGTTTGAATAGTATTTTGTAATATGTACAATGGGCATATGGTCCTTCATGTCCCACATCCCTCCTCCTGTTTAGATTGAGGCACAGAGGGCCTCAATCAGAGGCACAGAGGGCTCCTCTAGTCTGTGGGCGCCTAATTTGACTTATGGCTTTATAGCACATAGGCTTTAGCCCTTTCTTCATGAGGGTAATATTAACCTTTATCTCTCTGACTGGTAACCTAGAGCACACCCAGACAGAGATCTTAGGAAAAGAGGGAGAAACCTGGGAAACAGATTATTTTTCTTATAGCTGTAGAAAAGTGAGTTGTGTCAGATATTCTAGGTCTCTGTACACACTGATAGGCAAGAAGCAGAAGAACAACAAGACAACCTAAGCAAGTGTTACGTTATAACACTTCCCAGTGTTTGAAGACCTGAGTATCTCTATCCTCGAGACATCATGCACATCTTGGATGGAAGTAAAATTCACCACTGCAGATTTCAAACCTGTGTGATTTTTATCGAAGTTTGTAAGTGTATAAGCTGTTTAAATCTGAAGGGGTTTGTTATTCTTTAAATGAGTTTTATCATTTGGATGCCATTCAACACTTGACTGTGTTCCAAAGCCAGCGATGAATTTGCCCTATCCATCTTAGCCTCATAATGGATAGATAGAACATATTAAGAGTTATCACCTCAAAGACAGATCAAAGTCTACTTCCTTTAATATTGACTTTCTTTAAAAGGACCTAAATATAACCCGCTAGCTAAATAATTCAATTTTGGGCGGGGGGAGGAACTGAGTGCATGTTTGTACAAGAGACCACAGCAACTCCACAGTTCTAAGATTCGTTGAAGAATTAAAAATCCTTCTCACATTTTCTGTTTAAGGAAACGTTACTCTTGGAGTAAATGAGCCCAAACCTGTCAGCCGTCCAAATGGGCTCTTCACTGACATAAGTGGCAAACACTTGCATGCATCACTGACAGGAACAGCTCAGCTCAAGGAATAGAAACAATGAGCTAATCTGAATAAATGGTCCATTTTCAGACGTTTCACAATGTCGTGCAGGGTCACTTTTACATCCCCTGCTTGGCTCACCCTGTTTGATTATCAAAGGTGTTGAAATATCTTTAACTCACACAGGGCTTTCAAATTTAGTCATCTTGTTCTTTCTGATCTTCCCTTAAATGTCACTGGGGTTTGGAAAATACACGTATCGGCATGCACACATGTGATAAAACACGCGTTCAGTTCCTGCCAGGAGTTCCAGAGCAGAGTAGCAAGGATGTATTTCATGGGAATGCAGGAATGAGGAACTAGGGACATACCCTGCCATTTGTCCATAGATGACTAAACAGTGCCTGGAGCAAGTCCAGTCCAGAGGGTTTCCCAGCAAGCTAGAAGCCAGGGCACAACTGCTGTGAGACTGCTCAGGGCTCTTCTGCCTCCTGTCCTCGATCACTTCTCCCATTGAATGAAAGATCCATGTTTTCTATCATGCTAAGCATTGTTTGATGGGGTTTCTGTGGGTTGCCCATGGTCTCGGGTGCCATGGTTTAGTGTGAGGTGTCCCTGCCCGTGGCAGGGGGGTTGGAACTGGATGATC
>JBCJKH010007566.1:0-19781 GCA_039877255.1 Loriculus beryllinus | reverse complement strand
ATGGCTTTATGCTGAAGAAAGGGAGATTTAGCTTGGACATTTGGAGGAAGTTGCTCCTTGTGAGAGTGCTGACGTGCTGGGAGAAGTTTCCCAGGGAAGCTGTGCCTGCCCCATCCCTTGGCAGTGTTCAAGACCAGGTTGGATGGGAGTCAGGTTTGCTCTGAAGCAGTGCTTTGCCCATCTCTGATGTTCACAAGGGATGTCAGATGAAATCTAACTTCATTGTAAAGTTCCCTACTTGGACTCATGACTCGGATGAGTCTGGGCTGCACAAGAGATCAGCATCGCCTTAGAATCATTTTGACTGTGTTATTAGAATCACAAAATCATAGCATAGTTCGGGTTGGAAAGGAACTTAAGGACATCTAGTTCCAACCCCCTGCATTGGGCACGGACACCTCACACTAAACCATGTCACCCAAGGCTCTGTCCAACCTGGCCTTGAACACCAGCAGGGGTGGAGCATTCACAACTTCTTTGGGCAACCCTTTCCTGTGCCTCACCACCCTAACAGGAAAGAATTTATTCCTTATATCCAATCTAAACTTACCCTGTTTAAGCTTTAACCCATTACCCCTTGTCCTATCACTACAGTCCCTAATGAAGAGTCCCTCCCCAGCATACCTATAGGCCTCCTTCAGATACTGAAGGCTGCTATGAGGTCTCCACGCAGCCTTCTCCTCTCCAGGCTAAACAGCCTCATCTTTCTCAGCCTATCTTCATAGGAGATATTCCAGTCCCCTGATCATCCTCGTGGCCTTTCTCTGGAAATGTTCCAACAGTTCCATGTCCTTTTTATGTTGAGGACACCAGAACTGCACACAATACTTCAGGTGAGATCTCACGAGAGCAGAGTAGAGGGGCAGGATCACCTCCTTGGACCTGCTGCTCACGCTCCTTTGGATGCAGCCCAGGATACGGTTGCTTTCTGGGCTGAAAGCTCACACTGAAGCCGGCTCATGTTCATTTTCTCGCCCAGGGGGGATCCCATCCCACCCAAAACATCCTCAGCACAGATCCTGCCTTCCAGCTCAGTGCTGAGGGGATGCTTTTTGGGGATGCTGACCCCTTCCCATCACTGCTGCCTCCCCAGAAGACCTCGCTGGGTGAGCAGAGCAGCCAAAATGAGGTGGGGAAGGACTATATGCTCCTTTGGAGCCCAAAGCTCAGGCAGCAGCAGCAAGAGCATCGATGGGGAAGGTCCCTGCACCACTTGAGTAGGTTGAGCCAGATCCAGCCCAGGTCCCTTCAGCTCCTGGAAGGGTTCAGGAGGGCTGAAGAAGCCTCCAAAACACCTGAGTCTTCCTGAATACCCCAGCCAGAGCCACTCACCCAAAGGAGGGATGATGGGTTCTATAGGGACAGCCAGGCTGATCCTTGCTCCAAGGATGCTCCAAGACCACTTTGGCCCCAGCGGCCCCAAATTCAGTATCATTGAGAGGACCCAAAGAGTTTGCAAGCTTTTGGGCAGGCAGAAAGTCACGTTTTGAGGGAAAAACCCGGGAGATCTTGTGTTTCTGGAGGCCCCGAAGTGCACTTCCATTTACAAGCCAACCTGCAGGATGCAACGAGCCTTTGGAGGAGAAGCTGGACTCTTGCGCATCCCTCCCGCTTGATGCACATCCCACTTTATCCAATAACCCCCGGGTTGCTGAACACCCATCCAAACCTGCCAAAATATCACCAGTTTAAGCCTAAAAATGCAAGATCTGTAGAAAAGGCTTCAGAAGACAGTAAATTAGGTCCTACGCAAGGGCTCTACATGGGAAGCTAATGACCTTTTGTCTCTCCTGTCTACAGACGGGCCTCATTTGCATGGATGCGGTTGGAATAATCTCGCCCATATTTCAAGCGTGTGGCTGCATCCCCGCATCCTCCTCCAGAGAGGTTTCCTCCTGCTGTGCGTGCCATTATAACACTGCAGCCACTTCAGACTGCCTCCAAAGCCACCGAGACACCAGCCAGGCTCTCCCCACGGGTCAGAAACAGAGGGGCTGTGGCCCCAGATGTGGCCAAATGGGGCAGTCCTGGTATAGCGTGGTTAAGGGATACCCCAACAGCAGTGGCTGCACCTCAGCTATGGAGAGCGTCCCTATGGGGAGATGCTCCAGTAACAGCCCCCATCCTCCTCCAGGGACCAGGCTTTTAGGCTGATGGAGCCCAAGTGTTTTGCTGCAAGCTGGCACCCTGGGGTGCTCTTTCTTAGGTGCTTTGAGGATCTTTATGAAGCAGCTCCCAAAGGGGAGGTTAAAAATGGTGGAAGTGGAAAAACTGGGTGCAGTTGAGGTCTCCCTGCACCTCTCCCTGCTCATGTTGCTTTTCCTCGTGGCCTGGAGCTATCTCAGAGCTCAAGGAGGAGCTTTGAGCCGTTGCTGTTCCTGGAACCAGATCAGCCCTTTACAAACCCAATTCCTGCTCAAGGTGTGCAGCAGGGCTGGCAGGGACCACCTTTACCTGGGGAAGCGCTGGCTTCACACTGCCCAACCCCATCCATTTGCTCCACAGAGATCCCACGAGCAGGATTTGGCCTCTGGCCAAACTGGATTGCAAGAGCCAGAGCAATGCAGCTCAGGCAGCGCAGGACCCCAAAACCCTGAGCATCAGCCTCCCTCGTCTTCCTCCTCAGCCCCTTCCAGCATGAAAATCCTTCTCTCTCTTCCAGCACGAAAACGATGCTGGAATTGATGCTCTCTCATTTTCTGTTGCCATCCCCCCTTCCACTGAGCTTCAGGACCTGCTCTCAGCCCCTTTTCCCTGCACCAGGATCAGGTCCGTCGGGGAGCAGAGCAGCTCTGTTAACAATAACTCCTCCGCTTGCAGTGCTGGGAAGGCAGCGGCGTGGTAAACCCAAGCCCTCAGACAAGGCAGAGCTGTCAATCCAGCCCCGAGCACTCAAAAGATTGATTAAGGACCCCCGCCCCCCCCCCCCAAAAAAAAAGGAGGAGGAAAGGGGGACACACACACACACACCCCAAACAAAAGGGAAACGGGAATTTCTGGCCATGAGCTGGGAGGCGGGGACAGAGGGAGGGAACAGGCCGGCCACGTTAAAATTCCGACGGAGAACTTGGAACTGAACTATAGAGTCTAGACAAGCATTCAGAGCCCTGGCCCCGATTGTTAGAGAGCCTCTATTGTCTTAATTAACCATTTGAGCCGCAATGGAAGCAGCCAAACCTTTTCTTCCGCGGCCCACCCCTCCTCATGCAGACAAACAGCCCCGAGTCAAGTGCTGTGATTTAAACCCTCCTCGGCACACACATACACACACAGAGACACCTTCTTTTATGGGGGGGGGGGGGGGAGGTACTTTGCAAGGGTGGTTGAGGAAGGGGGTGGTTGGAGGTGGGAGAAAGGGGGGGAAAAGAAATGCAAATCCTCAAGGCACCGTGAATGAGAACAAATGGGTTGATTCTTTTAATCTCCTAATGTGCTTAATAAAGCATTATTGCGATGCAAATTTGACTGTAATGCTGGACATATTTTCGTTGACATGCTGGTAATTTTAGTTGGCTGAACAATCCAGCGCTTTGTTTTAGGCAGTTATTTCTGGGTTGGGGTAAAAAAGGGGGCTATTTCGGAGGGTATCACAGGGTTTCTGCCCATGATAACCCCTGGGAATCTTTGCAGCTCACTCTGCAGAGGCTGCCGTTAAATCAATGTCTAAAGTGGCCAAATTCTCCTCTCCTGACCCCAGTAGAGATGCAAGAGCAGCTTAGAAGCGCTTCTCAACCCCCCTCTGAACCTTCAGAAGCTCCACAGCCTCTTTTCACCCACCCCACTGGTGCCTTCCTTCCTGCTACATCCCATGTATCCAAAGGGGGGATACTGGAATATCTTCAGGTACTGGAAGATGTAAAGGTATCTCAGTATCTGAACGGGCCTACAACTAAAACCAAGGAGATTTAAGCAAGATATAAGGCAGATGCTCTTCCCTATGAGCCCTCATCCCCCATCCAGCCTTCTTTAGGGTGGGTTTGGGATTTCTCTGCTCTGAGGGGTGTCTACTCCTTCCGAAAATGTTTGCATGAACCATTCCCAGTGCCCAGCTTGTGGCCTGCATGTTGAGGTGGGGAAGGGGCTAATAAGGGCTCATATTGCCCCTTCCTCACCATAACCTGAAATCTGGCATCTCTCTGGAAGCACCCTAGAGCAGAGCCAGCTTCTCCTATAGAAATCAGGGCTCTACACCCATTCCCAGCGGCAGCCTTGCCCTCGAGGGTGGGAATCTGCCTCCTTTTCTACTCGTGTGTGTGTCAAGGTACAAACCTGATTGCAAAAGAAAGATATTAGTGCCAATTATAATCACGGTGCCAGGCTGCGGCTCTCCAAGGGAAAAGTGTTGTTTTGGCAGGATAACTGCAGCTCCGAGGGCTCTGGAAAGCAAACAGAGGTGCGCGTCAATGGGCAGGCTCTGAATGCTCCCGAGGCTGCATGGAAAAGGGGCATTTTCGGCCCAAAGCTGAGCATCAAATGCTCTCTGTGTGTTGAGAACCCCCAAACTCCTTTGCTTCCCTCATGGGAGCCCTGGGGCACGCATTGGACCCCTACTGCCACAGAATCTCCATAAGGGCAGGGGTAAAAGCACCACTGACGATGGGGATGGGGTCCTTTGCAAAGCCCTTGAGTGCAGAGGGAACACAAGCCTGGAAAGCCGCATCCCAAATCCATTGGCTAGAGGAGCAGGCAGGAGCTCTCCCCATCCTCTTCACAGCCCTACAAGTGTGCAGGCCTTTGCTGCAAGAAGGATGAAAACTGGAGGCATGAAGGGTCTCCCCTTAACCTATAGGGAACATTGATCCCTTCACCAGGACAGGGGTGGTTGCAGGAAGCCTTTCAAGAGCTGATCTCCAGCCGGGAATGGCTGCAGGAAGGATTAAAGGGATTAACATGGTCCAGGAGCTACTTCCAAGAGGTTTGGCACAGCCAAGTGCAGGGCAAGGAGAGGCAAGGAGAAGCCCCTGCCTTCACCTAGGGAGCTGGCAAGGCAAAAGGGATTCAGAACACGTCCTGGCCTTTACTGGTCCTCCCTCAGGACCATTCCCCGCAATGCAACCCACCCGTGCCCTCCCAGGATGCAAAGAGCAGCATCTGTGGGGTGGAAAAGCCACTTTGGCCCAACCCACATTCCCAAATTCCCCCAGAATTCCCATAGAGAAACAAGGACCGCAGAAAATTACATGCTTCTTCATCACGCGTGTGCTCCATCCACCACATCCGTGCTCCATCCATCATATCCATGCTCCATCCGTCACATCCATGCTCCATCCGTCACATCCATCTCCATCCATCACATCCATGCTCCATCTGTCATATCCATGCTCTATTCACCACATGCTCCATCAGTCACAACCACACTCCAGCTATCACGTGCATGCTCCAACCTCCTTTGGGAGGACAGGGACCAGCCCAATTTCCTGCAAAGGGGCTGGAGATGTCCAAGGGATACCAAGGGTGGCGTTCCCTCTGTTTCCTCTTTGTTCCAGCCTCGGATCACCCTCGCAATGTTACCCCTCTACTCATAATACTTCATCTGCTTTACCCGATGAGCTCAGGCTCATTTGGTCTGTACCAAACACCTTTCATCACCATTCCCTGCCATAGGAACAGAGCCACCAGTGAACAAACACCTTGAGCAAGCCAAGCTTTATTGTCAGCGACCCTGCTTTTGGGGTCGGGTTTGCCATGCAAGAAAAGGAGTAGGGAAGGAAGAAAGAGCTCTCTTATAGCACGGTGAACAAGAGGGAGGCAGAGGGAAGCCGAAGCTTTCACTTCATTAGCATGAAATTTGCTGGTAATTAGTTTTCGGGGCATGAATATTTTAAAAACATGGAAAAGACAGGCTGTCAAAAACAGCCCGACACTGGCAATTCCATCATGTGGGAGACAGAGACATCCACAAGCCATTAACACACATTTCCTGTGCTCCAAGACTGCCTTTCCTTGCTTTGCTCCTTCTCCCCTCCCAGCCTCGTGTTCTTCACCTGCAAGCAAAAGAAACACAAAATCACTGCAGCTTCCATTGGAGCTGGTTGCTTCCTGCTTTGCCAACATCCCAACACAATCCCAGGGCTGGTTTTCCCTCCCTTAGCATCCTTCCCTTCCCCTGCCTCCCACCGCAGCCTTGCTAAGCACAGGCAGGCCTGAGGTTGGGTCATCCATCAGACCTCCCCACTCCTGCAGGAACAGATTAAATTAAGGCTGCAGGAAGCTTCTGTCTTGATCTTGAGGCTTTTCTGCTGAAAACACTGATTTTGATCACTATTTGCATAATTGTATGGTTAGGTGCTCGCCGGGTTCCTAATGATATGATCTGTGTTCAACACCGCTCCAATGAGGGACGTTTGTGAGGGGCATAATAAACCACTCCTCTGTGCTTACCGCAGGCTTGGCCTTGGCTCTGGGCTGTGATCCCCTTCACACAGCTCCTCCCTGCAGTCTGATGACCCCCAAACCACGGTGAGGCCAGCCCCACACACAGTCTGTGTATGAGGACATGCACCGAGGGTGATGCCAACCCCAGGGGACAGGGGTTGTGGTTGGGATGCTGGTCCCTGCTACTGAAACCACCCTTGGCAGAGCCATCAGCCTTCAATGGCTCCATCCGAACGGATGCACCTGGGACGCAGCACTGTGGGCATCGCTCCTGCCCATGCTACATTTCCAATAGGACTAAAAGCTGGACGGAAAATAGCCCAGCCCCATGTTTCCTTCTGTCTTCTCAGGACAACTTTGCATGCTAGAAAGAAACCCATCCCAGGGATTGGGTTTGTCAGGATCGTTCAAGATCTGAGCTCTTTTGGAGGTGGAGGTATCACAGGATAGGATCCATCCGTGCCCAGAACCAGCAT
Organism: Loriculus beryllinus; assembly: GCA_039877255.1. NCBI lineage: Eukaryota > Metazoa > Chordata > Aves > Psittaciformes > Psittacidae > Loriculus > Loriculus beryllinus. The sequence continues at coordinate 12,930 of JBCJKH010007566.1, read as the reverse complement.
AGACACCAGAGCACATTCCCTGTATGACCAGTACGGTGCCACCAACCCCGTGGATGTGCCCAGGAAGGAGCTGCTTGCTCATGCACTTGTCAAGAGGACATCAAGTTCAAGATGCTCCTGCTCATTGCAGGGGGGTTGGACCGGATGACTTCTGAGGGTCCCTGCCAACCCAACCCATTCTATGGGTCTAAGATCCTGTTCCCTCCTGAGCTCTTCCTGTGCAAAAGCATCAACATCCTGGGGGGGGTGGGGGGGGTTAGCTCTCAAAGAGCCTGAGTTTAGCCCTAAATGGAGACAAAACACTTGAAATACTGTAGAAAAGGGGCCTCTTTCCTCTGCACATCCCAAGTCCGTCAGAAATCAAGTCCTTATTTAAACCGAGCCCTCAAAAAGCCTCTTGGGAAGAGGAAATTACAACAAGAAACCCCCCCCACATCCCCATTATTTGACCTTGCTGTTAAAATTCTCTATTTCTGTTACTTCCTCTTACCACTATCATCATGATCATCATCTCTGGCAAATTCAGGCTACACAAAACAGCCCCACACAAAGCAAATCCTAGACCTCAACTTGGGTCATGCCTCCCCAAAATCTCCTTTGCAAAGGTTTTATCGGCCAGAGCAGGGAGTAGAAGCAGTTGGTACAAGGAGCTGAGCGACCAAATCAAAAGCATGTGAGCAGATTAAAGAATCAATCGCTCCGTTTGATGCGGAGGAAATCCCACTAATTATAAAGAAGGGGCTTATTTCCTGGAGTCACTCTGTTTGAAGTCATCCAAACCAGGAATACTTAATTACTTTATGGAATATGGAGCATCGAGCCCCTTCTCTCACTCACCAGCCCTCTGATGCCATCGCTGGCACCAGGGCTTCCAGGGGGTTGTGGTGATGCTCTTCCCGTGCCTATGCACTTATTGAGTCAAATGAAGGGCTCACATCAGCCTGCAGGAACGTGTTTAAATGTGCTTTAAAAGGAGATTAGAATGGAAAAGGGAAAAGCTGTGATTCAGCCATGTGAGCTACCTGGCTGTTATTGCAAAGGCGTGCGCATTCCCTGCCAGCAGCCTTCACAATCATAGACCTGGAATGAAAGCAGACTGAAGGGGTTTCCCTCATCCTGATCCTTGAAAAGGGAAGGGGATTGGCAATGGCATCATCAAATCTCACCCTCCAAAAGCGCTTCCAAAGCAGGAAGAGAAGAGCGAGCTTCCGGCTTATGGTTTATGGACACGGGTGGATTATACCCACAGACAGGACAGAAACCCCCAGGTATCTGGAGGCAAAGGAGGACTTTTCCTTTCCAAACTGGCATAAAGATGTTGAATATTGAATCCTTTCTGATTTTCTTCATCTCTCCAGGCTGGGACACGCTTTGCCCAAGGGCAAACCACCTCTCTGCAGCTCTTGGTTCTGGAGCCAGGTGATGAGCAACACAACTTGCAATAAAACCCCAGCAATAATCATCCTTTCGGAGGTTGAAAAACGTGACCCAAAAGGTGCAGGCAGGGAAAGGCAGGGAAGTTCATTTGATCAAGTCTTGCCACCCTCGCTGCGGGCTCAAGGGGAGCTGGATACCCCTGAGTGCCTCCCTGGCGCTAATGCTGCTCCCAAACCCAGCATCCTCAAGCAAAGCCATCCCTAGCTATGGAGCGAAGCCCACAGGATCAAATCCCTCCCCCAGGATGAGATTAAGCTCTCGGAGCCCATTATTCCTCTAAAGGCAACCTCTGGGGAGCAGGTTTCATGCAGAGCTGCCCATTTCCATGCTGGGGCAGCACCAGGACAACCCAGGTTTGGGTTTTGCTCAACCCTGGTTATGAGATTTGCCTCCTGTGCTTCCCTGCATGGCCTCAGCAGTTTGGGATGGATGGAGCAGCTGGATTTATCCTTGCCCCATTCCCGGCAGTGCTCAAGACAAGGTTGGATGAGGCTTGGAGCAACCTGCTCTAGCGTGAGGTGTCCCTGGATGAGCTTTAAGGTCCCCTCAACCCAAAGCATTCTGTGATTTTATGGTTGTATGACAATAACACTTCCCTGGGTACCAGCATTTGGCCCTTCCTGGCTGGTAAGAGAACAGCAAGAAGGGAACTGGGTTTTCTCCAAAGAAGCTTTCTAGGGCTGGAGATGATCTTCCCTCTAATCCATCTCAGCGACATGCGTTAGTGGTGGCCTTGGCAGTCCTGGAGCCACGCTTGGACTCAATCTCGAAGGGCTTTTCCAACCTGGCTGATGCTGATTCCATTCTATGCAGCAGCAAGGGGCAGCCCCAGGGCTGAGCTCCAGGTCTGTGCCTCAGCCATGACCGTGCTGCAGGAGGAAGGAGCCTTGGCTGCATCCCCACTGCCTGAGGGATGGGCTCTGAGCAGACAGACCTGAACCTTCCTTGGTCCTATCCCTGTCCTGCATCATAACTCCTCAAACAGAGATGCGGGGTTTCTATACCTCAAACACATCCCCATCCACCAGCCCTTTCAGTACACTGAGCGCCGGGACCTCAGCACTGGGGTGCAAGAAGGGGAGGAAGGGGTGAGCAGGTCCCCACAGAGCGGGTGATTCTGAGCAGGTCACTTTGCCTTCATTATCTGCAGTTTGTACACAGGCATCATTAGGGATTCATTCGGTTTCCCTAGCAGCAGGCATTAGTCTGGTTCCCTTTCCCCCTTCCCTCGCCAGCGCCCTTTATTTTTAGTGTCTTATTTACAGTTTGACAGAGTAACTGTAACCCTTGCAAGCTACTCCAGCGGCTTTAATCGGGGGAATAATGGCTCCTGTCTGGCGATGAATAGAATTTAGGGGACAGATTGTTCCACACTCGCCCGGTGGGGTAATTTATTTATGTGCGCACTTGTCAGGAGGAGAAAGGGACGGGGGGGATCTGTATGCACCGAGGACACTGAAAGGGAAGGGAGAATGGAGCCAAACACCCCAGATCCCGCTGCCCCCCTCCCTGCTTTTGGCAGCTGAATACCTCCAGTGGCCGTGAACTTGGAGGGGTTGAAAGCCCCATTCCCAGGCCCTCGGCACGTCAGCGGGGCCGCCGGGTGCCGGCAGCGGGCTCGGGGCTCCAGATGGGTCCGGCCGCGGCGGGCAGCCCTCCCCGGCACTGCCCCGCATAGCGGCGGCACGGGGAGCACGTCCCATAGCAACCGTACAGTAGTGGGAGCACAGCGGGGGTCTGGGAAGAGAGGCAAAGCCCTCGGAGAAATACAGGATGGGGCCAGACAATGGCCCCTCTCATATCATAAATTACACGGCAGCAACAAAAGGGGATGGATCCGACCCTCGTCCCCACTCCCACAGCCCGGGTGCTGGTGAGCATCCTCGGACAGGGTCCGCTCTTCAGCAAGGACTGGAGCTATAGAACAAGGGGTGATGGGTTCAGACTGAAGCAGGGGTTGGAGATAAGGAGCAAGCTCTTCCCTGTGAGGGTGCTGAGGAGCTGGCATAGGGTGCCCAGAGAAGCTGTGGTTGCCTCATCCCTGCCAGTGCTCAAGGCCAGGTTGGACACAGGGCTTGGAGCATCCTGCTCTAGTGGAAGTGGTCCGTGCCCATGACAGGGGGTGGAACTGGATTTAAGATCCTTTGTAACCCAACCCATTCTATGATCTATGATTCTATGGCAGTTACAGCCTGATGGGTTTCCGAAGGAGGGAGGTGATGGCATTGTGCCCATCCCATGATGTCTCCTACAGCTTCCCCCTGTCTCTATTCCACAGCATCCCTGCATTCTGCCCCAAAATGCTGCCAAGCGTCCAATGCCTGTGCATAGAGACATCCATCACGCCAGGCCTGTGGTCCCTCAGCCAGTGCTAACCAGGAGTGGGGAGAAGGAGATCCTGGTCCAGAGGTGCGATGCTTTCTCCTTCTGCTCTTCAGAGAAGAGGCCCTTTTGCTCCTTTTCCTCTTGGTAGTTCAGGTCTGGGAGCATTTGCGTCCAGAGGCAACAGCAGGAGCATCTCAGCTCAGCTTCTCCCATGATCTTTGGCATGGGTCTGGATCAGGCTCCATCGCAGCTGGATATGGATTCCCATGCAAAACAGGACAGTGAGATGCAGGCAAAGGTCCCCTGCTTAGTCTGGCTTCCACCTATGCTAGGATCCTTTCCCTTCCAAAATGTAGCCTTAAAGTTAGCACATAATTACAGCCTCTGCCTAAGTGAAGACCCTTTCCAAGTCACTGGTGTGGTATTAAGACATACGTGGTGCCTACACACTTCTTACACCCATGTAGCCACAGCAGCCACGTGGGTACAGAGCATCTTTGCTCCTGGGGTATTACCAGTTCACTGGCAGAGGTGCTTAGGGCTGGGTGAGACACAGGAGGACTAAAACAGGTAGAAAGCACCAAAATATCATCTCCAGGCCATGGTGCAGAGAAGCACAAAGTGTTCTCTGGATCTCCATTGCCTGCAGCACAGCCCATGCGATGCTTCTGACACTTCTGCATCACTGCTCCAGGACCAAAGGCTTGGTGCTGGCTCTCTGGGAGCAGAGGTCCTGCAGGTGATGAGGGCTCTCCTCCAGCTCTGTCCCAGACCCATACTCAGGATCCCACCTCCGGGGGGTCACCACCATCCCATGGCCAAGAGACGCACTCAGACCTAAAAGCTCTTCTGGTTCCAGACTGCTTTGGGTTGGAAGGACCTTAAAGCTCCTTCAGCTCCAACCCAGGAACGCTTTCCACTGGAGCAGCTTGCTCCAAGCCCCATCCAACCTGGCCTTGAACACTGCGAGGGATGGGGTCAACCACAGCTTCTCCATTCACCCCATCCCCTCCCAGGGCAGAACTTCAGGGCGCACCTTCCCCTTGGCAGAGAGACCAAGACTCCCCCTTGCTCGGCTCAACCCCAGCCTTGCAGGCACTCAAAGGTGCAAGAACGAGGTCTTTGCTGCCCCGTGCCCCTGCCCTGCTCCATCCCACCAAGGCGATGGTCGGCAGCGAGACTTGCGGCACGGCTGCGTCGGGCCTGGAGGGGGGAACCCTCCTCGTCGGGGTACAATGAGTGTCTATTCTGCTGATCACAAGCTTAATCCTCTTTGGTTTTTAATTGGCATTTGGGCTAAGCTGATTTAAACCTCTTCACCTTGTTGGGTTCCCCCCTCCCCATTTCTTTCTCTCTTTTTTTTTGGACCAAATAACAACGCTGCCATCACCAAGTCCCCGGCACAATGACATCTTTGTGCGAGGGTGAGAGGAGAGGAAAGGGGAAGGGAGGGGGGGAGAAGGGAAATGCGCTGAACCCACTCGGAAACAATGCGGAGTTTGTGATTCAGACTTGACCACTGGCAAAGCACCCGCTTCAGCTGCGGCTTGTTAATAAACACACTGTCCCTTCCAAGCCCCTCTCCCCCCTGCCCATCACCTCCGCCTCAGGGCTGCTCTACCTGTGGTACCCATCCCTGGATGGATGTGGCATCCCCGCACCCCAATGTGGTACCCACATCCCACCCCGCTCTCACCAGTAACGCAGGACCAATGCACGGCAGCAGGATGGTGATGTCCCAGTGTCTTCTTCATCCCATCTGGTGTTGGTGTCCCTGTGGTGAAGGCCCAGGAGCCCCGAGCAGCCTGGAGGGATGCTGGTGCAAATCGTGGTCTGCATCATGGTGCTCCAGGAAGAGGAAGAGGAGGAGGAGGAGGAGGATGCACCTGGGAGCAGCCATGGTGAGAGGCTTCTGCACAGGTCCCACTTGCTGGGCTCTGGTGGCTTTTGGAGGTGGTTTCTTTCCCATTGCTGGGTTCATGCTCATCTGAGTTTAAACCAAAAGCAGCAGAAACACCTTTTTCACTCTCTTTCCACTTCAAAGACAAAAGAACCCCGAAGAACTCCAAAGAACCCCAAAAGACCCCTATGTTCTCACAGGTGGGAACCCTTTCACAGGGATTGAGGATCAGGAGTTAACAAACCCACATGGACAAAGTTATATCCACAACTGTCCCAGGCTGTGGGTTGAGGGGATGGGGAGGAAGATGCTGGTGACCACGGAGCTTTTGGCCTCTCTGTTTCCCTATAATGCGGTCATGATGGTCTTGAAGCAGTCCCTGAGCATTCCCTATGGGATTCGGCCCATCCCAGCAGTGTGCAGAGGCTGCCCAGTGGAAGAGCTTATGGAAAGCCTTATAAATGAATCCACTTACCAGGAAATTCCACGTGAACTGTCACTGGGGCCGGAGACACGGGATTCACCAGCTGGAAAACGAGCAGAGCATCGTGGAAATGGAACTCACACTGCTTCCTGGCAGGGAGAGAAAGGAAAGAGGATGGGAATGTGCTAAATGTCAACCCCATTCTTCCGTGCCTGGATTACACCAGAGCAGGGAGATTACAGCCACGTTCCTGGCGGAAAAAGGGGATGGAGGAACAGAAGGATCAGTTGGGACAAAGCAGGGCTGGAAACTGGAAATCTAAGTCAAAACCCCCCTTTTGTGGGTTGTTTTCTTCCCTGTTTGCCTTCTCCAGGCTTCCCTCCCTGCCCAGGCCACTGACGGCTCCACCAAGGCACTTTAAAGCCTTGGGAGATGCATTGAGAGATGCTTGGATCAACTGTAGAGTGAGGATCCCAGTGGAACACATCCCTGTGGCCCCAACCCGATGCTCTGTGGGAAGCAAGTGTGAGAGCTTGATTCTTCTCATCTGCATAAACTCTGCCTTCATCCCTTCACACATGGATTCAAACAGCGAGCGCCGAGGTTGCTTGGCTTGTTTAATAGAGCAAGGTGCTTGGGCCAGAGAAAGAGCCTTTTCTCCTGCCCGTTAGACCCATAAATCATTGATAACACTACAGAAATCAGAGAGAGAATCCATGCTGTGGGAAGGAAGTGATAGAGAGTGAGCGGGAGCAGAGCAGGGATGCCCATACCCGTCCTCTCCTTCCAGCCCCACTTCCCACCCATCAACGTGCCCCATCCCAGGGCAGGAATGAGAAAAAGGAAGGAAGAAACCCCCCCAAACCCAGTGTGGAGCAAAGGTTAGCAATGAAAGCAGTGAGAAACCAGCTAAGTCCTTGTGGCTTAGCCAAATAGCTGAGAGCCTTAGTGCATATTTGGGAGCTTTAGGAACGTGGTTCCCATTCCTGACTAAGCACATTTGGCAGGCGGAGGGGAGCGCGTGGCTGCAGGAGGGATCCCAAGGGATGGTGGTGGTCGTGGCCACCACTTCCCTACTCCCTTCCCACCTTGTAGACCCCAGCAGGGCCCAGGACTGAGCTGAGCAGCACTTCGGTATGGGGACAATCCCAACCAAGAGCGTTTGGGGCTCCAGCATCCCCCCACCAAGGGGAAAATCCTGGGATTTCTGTTCCTTCGAAGGATAAATTTCCGGTTGATTTTAATCTGCTTTCCACATTCCCGTCGCACCAGGGTTAAACTCACTTGCTGTTATTGAGGCTTTTAAGTTTCTAGGTCTCATGGCAACAGAGGGATGGGGAGAAATTAAGAACAACAACAAAACCCTCATGTAACACCCAGATCTGCACCTAAAGCACCAGCTTCTCCCAATGGGATCTTCAGATAAACCCACCCCACAGCATTCCCAGTGCCGGAGTAGAATGACTCAGTCCACACCCCATTGGGTTCTATGGTGTAGAAAGGGAGGTTTCCCCCCTCTTAGTGCAAGATCTTTGTACCCACAAACCATCCGGACCATGTGAAGCCTTTCTCACCTCTGCTTATCCAAGGAGGGGATGAGTTCACTCATGGCTCACATTGATTTCCCCTCTTGAGCAGCCACAGAATGGGCTCAGCAGCATTAAAAAGGGCTCTGTCGAGTTTTTCTGGCCCAAAGAAGTCAGAGGGACACTGAGATTACAAATCAAAGGTGTTTCCCTCATCCTATCATGGTCCACAAGGAATGAAAAGGCATTTCTTGCCAAGCCTCAAACCTCACATTATCCGTATGTGGCCTGGAGCTTGCTTCCAATGATAATGAATAGAAGACGGGGTACAAAAGCCTGTCCCTCGCCTTGGCTCCATCCCACTGCACAGCCTGGAGCCGAAACAAAAGGAGCTTGAGTTTTAGGGGGCGAGTTGGGTGCTTTGAGCATGGCCAGGGGGTTGTTCATGGCCACGACGCCCTACACCGAGCCCATCAGGGGCGGGAAGAGGAAAACCCCCATGGATGAAGGTTGGGATGAGCACCCTGTGGCGAGGATGCGGTACCCAGGGCAGGATCATCGCCGTTGCCCAGGATGCTGCAAGGATGCAGCCGCCCGCATGGCGAGGACCAAAGAGGGGAAGAGAATCGGCCATTTTAGACGTCGGCTGCCTAAAATGGTGGATTCCCACCTTTTTTTTATCCCTCTCTGCTCCCGTTTCCAGCACGCATGCACCCGCGGGAAGGGGAGGGAGAGGGGCCGCGGCCCCCCGCACACAAGGGCGCCGGCAACGGGAGCCAGCCTGGAATTAGAGGGAGAAATGAAAAGAGGGGAAAGGGGGGGAAAAGAGAGGAAGGATGCACTTCACCTCGACACGGCCTATCCTATCTGGTGGCTTTTGTGCATCCTGCGGAAGGGAGAAGCAGGAAGGCTTCGAGGGGAGGGAAAAAGCGGGGGGAAGGAAAAGGAGGGAATGAAGAGTATTTGGGAGAGGCTGGTGAGGGGCAGGGATGCGCATGGGGTGCAGGGGGGGGGGGATTTTCCCTCCTTTCTTCGCCGACCCCCCTTCGCCCTCCCCGCAATCCCGCTTTGACTTTTCCCACAGAAGTAGCCAACCTCCAAGAATGCAAATGACATTCATTATGCAAATGCATGCAAATCAGGTTTAACTATCGGAAGAAGGGCTCGGAATTTCTAATGAGTTAACTCTTTCGCGCGCGACCCGGATCACAAGAGCCCCCCCCGTGTCTTCCGTAGGGCTTTGTGTTCCCTCATCCAGGGCCGGGCACCTCGACCCTCACCCCCTGTGGGTGCCCCGTGGTCCCCATGGAGGGTGTTGGGTGGAACAAAGCACCAGGGCAAACCCAGCATCACCAACAAAACCCCACTGGCGTGGGAGCGGCTGCCCCTTCCTTCCACATGCAAGCAGGAGGGGAGACAAAGCAGGATGAATGCAGGACTTGGGGGGGGGGGGGGGGAGGGAAGAGAAAATAAGGGAGGAAAAAAGAAAACAAACAAAAAGGAAAATAAAAAATTAAAAAAGGAGCAACAACCAAAAAAGGAAAGAGAAAAGAAAAAATTGAAGAAAAAAAAAGAAAAATAAGGAAAGGGAAAGATGGAAAGGGGAAAATATGGAAAAGGGGAAAAATGGAAAAGGGAAAAAATGGAAAAGGGGAAAAATGGAAAGGGGGAAAAATGGAAAGGGGGAAAAATGGAAAAGGGGAAAAATGGAAAAGGGGAAAAATGGAAAAGGGGAAAACGGGAAAGTGAAAAATAAAGAAAATTGGAAAGGAAAAAAAGAAAATTGAAAAGTAAAGAGAAAGAAAATGGAAAAGGAAAAAAAGAAAATGGAAAAAGGGAAAAAGAAAAAAAGAAAATGGAAAAGGAAAACAAAGGAAATGGAAATGGAAAGAGAGAATGGAAAAGGCAAAAAAAAAGAGAAAAAATTAAAAATGGAAAAAGGAAAAGATGGGGGAAAAAAGGGAGAAAAGAGGAAAAAAAAAAGAAAATGGAAGACAAAAAATAAAGAAGAAAAGGGGAAAATCTGGATTGAAACCTATGGACTAAATAAAGGGAAGGGAAAAGCAGGAGGTGAAACCCTCCCCACGCTGCACCCACAAAGGCTGGTGGCAGCCACAAGGGTTCTGCTGCTCACATCCCACCAGTGCCAGGACAGGCACGGACCCACTGGCTCTTTCTGCTGGGGAAAGAAGACACCAAACAGCCCCAAAGTTCCCCTTTTTTGCCAGCTTTTGCATTGAAAAACTCTTCATTTCCAATCACAGCTTCCCCAGGTGCTGCGGGAGGCCATTTCCCATCCAGAAGGGACCTACAAAGGGTTGGCACCAGGACCCCATCCGCATCCCTGTGAGCTGGGATGCTCCCAGTCATGGCACCACCACCCCTCTGGGAAAAGCCCAATTCCCTATCCCAGCCCCCAGAACACAAAGGACCCGGTGCCAGGAGCTGAAATGGAGAAATCCCGGTGCTCAGGCTCATGCTCACCATCCGCAGGGATTATGGAAAGGGAGCAATGGATGCACTGCATTGTTCTCAGTGTTTTATGGAGCTGCTGCTATTGATTAGCAATAGTAATGCATTTTAATATTAATTCTGAGCCTTGCCTGAGGATTATGCCTAAACTCTCTGATTTTCCTGTGATTTTCCATGATTTTTATGCTCCTTCCAATACCCACATTTGATTTTTTGGTCCCTATCTGCTCCAAACCTCTTGTTCTTGAGGCTGGGAGCTGCTGGGTGCAGGAGGAAATCTGGGCTAGGGCAAAAAGCTCCAAAATCTTAAGGGTTTGGTTAGGTACATAATTGGAAAGATTGGTTTATAGGGCTCTGAAGAGCACAAACCCTGAGCTATTGGCCAAATCTAAGTGAAATAAAGCTTTTTCTTTCATTAATAAATAATCTTTATGAATGTGGTCTTTGCCTGCTCGGGCCCCTTCAGAGGGAGAAATATTCAGCCCTTGGTAAACCTTGAGCATCCCAAACCAATGAGAACTGATTCAGCCCATTCCCTATGGAAAAAAAATTTAGGAGGGGGAATAAATAAACGAACCAAATCAGGATTAAAACCCTTATCAATGAAACCAATTTGGGTTTCTTTCTCCACTTCCCGGCCTTCAACACGCAGCAATGGGCCATGTGCGCGCCTTGCCCTGCTCCTTTGGACTCCCAGCCCCACTTCCTGGTGGTCAACCTGGAAGTGGGCAATTTTGGGGGAAGAAGGATTGGAAATGCTATAAAGGATGAAAGAATTGGAGGCAGAAAACAGGGCTGGTGGGTTGCAAATCCCACGCTTCAACAGCTCCTTATTGCTGGTGTCGAATAGGCAGCATCATTATCATAGCACGGTGCTGAGAAAGCCAACTTCTCCAATGCTTCCTTAGGAGCACACAAGGAGTGCGTAAATTGTCATTTACTCAGCCTGGTAACTCCTTAGGATTCACTTAGTAAATACCTGGTGGCAGAGGCATCCCGGGAGCTGCAGGACATGGGCTTCAGGCTGCGGGAATGAAGCACAAGTTTGGTGGGATTAGTGCTGGCAAGCGTTGAAGAAGCATCACATCCCAGAACGGGTTGATCTTTAGGAGCCTTCCAATCCAAATCCGTCCAGGATTCCATTAGCTGGAATTCTGGGTTTCTCTCAACTTCCCACATGAAAAGCACCGTTTGCAACAGTGATTCCAAGTGTGGTTTGCTATGAACAAGGCACCTCCTTCCCTCCATCTCCCTCCTCTGTCAGATTTCACCATTCACACCCGCATCCATTTCAAACCATTTTGCCCCATCCTTGTTGTACCTTTTGAGCCCTGGAAAACTCCAGCATTTTCCCAGCCCCAAGGCTGCAACCTTTGGGAAAAAGGGAAATTTGCAGCTTTTACACCACCCCCCCCCCCCCCCCCCCTTAACAAAATACAGCTTTCCAAGTGTTTTCATCACTTTGCATTAAAACCCCACTGCCAAATAGCACACACAGGGAGTGTTCAGCCATGCAGGGCATGGGATGGAGCCTGGCTGTTTTCTGCCCATAAGCCCTGTTCTATGCCCCAAAAGACCCATTTTCCCTCCTTGCCAATGGGGGTGATTTCCAGATGGGAAGCTCAGCACTGGGCTTTGTCCAGGGCTTTTCCTAAGCCTCACCATGGGGAAAACAGGCTGGGAGAAGATGCCGCTGGTCTTGAAATGAATCCAGTGTCAGATGATGGAAAACCAGCAAGGGAAGGAAGAAAATAGCCTGGACAGAGATGTGGAAATACCAAGTCCTCAGGACAGGCTATGGGGCAGCAAGAGCCGCCACCACGGTTGGAAGTCCCTAAAGACTCCAGCTCCATGCCCCAAACCAACATTCCCCAAGGAAAAGAGCCTTCAAAGTCCCCAGCTGCTGCACAGACCTCTTGGTTTTCCTCCCTAGCAGGACCTGTGGGGATTTCTTCAGGAAATGGTGTTATTATACCTGCACTAAGGGGGTATAATCCTCCTCTTTCAGGGAGAATCCTGACTTTTCACCACTCCTGGCAAAAGCAAGAGGAAAAGAGGAATTCCGCAGCGGCAACTCGCGATAGCTGATGCTCATCACCTCTGAGGATGCAAAGGGACGTGGAAACACCCTTAGCCCACCAAACAATTCCCACTGGGATCACAGGAGGGATTTGATGCTCAGGCCTTAACACAGCAGCAGACGAAGGCTCCCTGCACTGTTTTGGAGACAGGAACTCCTGCTGCTGTTCTCTGTAACCACTTGGATCTCCTTTCCCATTGTCCTTTTCCCAAGGGACCTCACCAACCTTGCCAGGGCCCGGTGTTTTCGGGGCCACGTTTCCTTTTGCATCCCTCCAAAGACCCCACTGAAAAAGAGAAAGGAACCCAACCAAACCCAGCGCCTTTTCTTCTGCTCTGCCCAAAGAACCGGGAGGCGCGAGCACTCGAGAGTCAAATTTGCCCAGGACCCGCGGTCCCTAAGAAAGCAGGACTCATTCTCCTTCCCCAAACTCCACAGCAGCAACAAAAGTCCCTTTCAAGCCCTTCCAGACGCAAGTCCTTCAGCTCAATTAGTCAGGCACACAGAGACACAAAAAAGCCTCCCATTCAAGGCAGTGGCTGGCTGTGGAGGACAAGGGCGAAGAAAGGATCTTTCTCCCACGCTTTCACTGGGTGTCATAACAAGCAGAAAGCCCTCTTACGGGGGGATTATTGGAGATAAGAGTCCGATGGAGGAGCTGGGGCAGGAGCTGGGGCTGCAAGAAGACGGGAGGAGGGGATGGGGTTTGGAGCTTGCAGCTCCCAAGGTCGGGAGCGAGCGCGGCACCACGCTCCCCCCACAAAGG
>JBCJKH010007559.1:13778-25971 GCA_039877255.1 Loriculus beryllinus | reverse complement strand
GCCGAGGAGGACTACATGGCAGATGCTAAGACCATTGTCAATGTCCAGACCATGTTCAGGTGAGGGGTGAGCACTGCCCTGGCTCCTGCATGGCCACTCACCTCTGCTGCAGGCAAGACTGGGAAGGGTACTGGTGGCTGGGGTGGTGACTATGGGCAATGGGACTCACCTGTGGTTGGATTTGCTCTGGGAACCAGCATCTGACCAGCTCTTTCTGACCTCAGACAGGTACAGGGATGGTTTTGGTCTTCTGCAGGTTTTAGATACATGGAATGCTCTCACTTCTGAGTAAGCTGCAAGAAAACAGGAAAACAGGTCTCTTTCCATTGCAGGCTCTTCCCCAGCCTCAGTATTATCACAGAGCTGACCCACCCCTCCAACATGAGGTTCATGCAGTTCAGAGCAAAGGACAGTTACTCTCTTGCCCTTTCCAAGCTAGAGAAGGTAAGAGAAAGTCTTCTCCTGCACATGAAGCCTGGGAAGTCAATGCTAGGAGTGACTACTGTTCTGTTCCTCGAAGTCCTGTACTCTTCTGCACGCTGCAGCTACCATAGGCAGTGGCCATCTACCTGAGATAGCCTGCAGAAAATGAGTGAGCAGTTGATCTTTGGGCTTGTTACCTCCTTCTATGTATTTATGTGTTTATTCAGTGGTGGGGGTTTGTACTACTGCTGTGCTGGGCCTCTGCATCAGGTTTAATGCTGTGACTGCAGTAAGGGGAGGCAGTGAAGTCACTTTGCTGAGACAGATCTTCCAACAAGGGAGAAAACACCCCTGAACCGCACACTGAGGCATTCAGTCTATGTCAATAAACCCCAACCCATTGCTAAATGCCCTGGAGGATGTGAACAGGCCCCTGGGGGTGCTCACATCTCCCATTCCTCCTCCAGAAAGAGCGAGAGAATGGCTCCAACCTGGCCTTCATGTTCCGGCTGCCCTTTGCAGCCGGGAGGGTCTTCAGCATCAGCATGCTGGACACGCTACTCTACCAGGTAAGAACCCAGCGGGCTCTGTGTACTGCACCCTGCAGCATGGACACCCCTTTGCAACCCCCAGTGCATAACTGAGCAAGCCTTTTCTCTGGTTCCCTGCCCAACATCTCCCCACAGTCGTTCGTGAAGGACTACATGATCACCATCACTCGGCTGCTGCTGGGCCTCGACACCACTCCGGGCTCCGGCTACCTCTGTGCGGTAGGTGCCAAGTCCTCAGGGTTGAAACCATCAGGTCAAGCCATCATGGATGTGATGGGATCCATCACCCTGTGTATGGGGGTGCAGAGTTCCCTTCTTCCAGGGAATTGAGGGGGACAGCCAGGTCACTGATCCCTTTCTACTGTGTATGGGGAACCTCAGTGCTACCAAAAGTATAAAATCCCAAGAGCTGCCAAAGATCCTTGTTTTGAAGGCTGGAAATTGCCCCTGGTCTTTCCATGGATCTTCACTTTGGGGATTGACAGGGATGAGAGGGGGTAAAGCTCAGGAGCAACCCCAAGGTGCTCCTCAGGTGGCTTTGCATGGCACAGTGTGATTGATGTTTGTCCTCTGTTGCTCAGATGAAGATCACTGAAGATGACCTGTGGATCCGGACCTATGGCCGCCTCTTCCAGAAGCTCTGCTCCTCCAGTGCTGAGATTCCAATTGGAATTTACAGGACGGAGTCGCACATGTTTGCAACCTCTGAGGTAGGGGCATGGTGGTGGTGTGTGCCAGGAAGGGGCTGCTGGTGGTTCCCACCTGAGCATCACCACACAGCAGAGATGTGGTCCATGAGGCTGGCCGGGTCCATAGGGCCCTTGGACTGGGGTGCAGCATCAATGGAGAGGAATGAGGGGAGGGGAAGCTCTGCCTTTCTTTCATGAGTGGCTCTGTGTCTGCATGGTGGTGGTGGCATCCTGGCTCCCAACCTGATAAGCTGGTCCATGTGAGTGCCAGTGCTCCAGGCAGCAGCCTGGCTGTGGGTGGACAGGGGGGTTTCTTGGCACAGCTTTGCCATGCTGCAAGGCACTGAGCCCTCGGGGAGCAGGGGGGATGTGGCACAATGGGGCTGCCCCTTTGCTGAGCTCACTTTGGTTTTCCTTCCTTTTCCCTGCTGCAGCCCCACGACATCAGAACGCAGGTGAGTGCCGTCCGCATCCAGGTGCTTGGCTGGTGTTGGGCATTATCCTGGCTGCCAGCACTGCCTCCTTGTCCCCCCTCCCAACCTGGAGGCTGGCCTGTGGGCAAGCAATGGTCTGGCTTCTGCCAGCGGCTCCTCTGGCCACTGAGAGCCACCACACTGCCTGTCCTCATGGAAGGATGATGCCAGATGAGCGTCAGCAGTGCGGGAATGCCAAAGTCCTTGATGCCCTGAAGTGTAATTAACAGGGATAAGAAGCAGGGGAGTGAGCCAGGCTCTGTTGTAAATCCTTCCAGTTTTCAGCTTTGCGGGAAGTAGCTACAGGGAGCCAAAAGTTGACATTTAATTAAATGCCATCCACCTCTTCCTTAGAGATGCTTTTAACCACTTTATTAATAAATTCCTGCTCTCCAGTAGTATTGCTGTATTGGATGTGCAGGAGCACGTCTACTGTAAGATGAAGGAGAGGAAGGCAAGGGCAGATATAATGGTGTAAAGGATACCAGGTGCCTGTTAGACACCACTTATCCCGTATCTGATGCCCGGGCAGTTCTAGCGGCACAGAGATGATGTATTGAGAGAGTGTGTGTATGTCGGAGGGAGGACCCCATCCCAAGGCAGACACCCACCCCATCAGAGACAGGACAGGCTCTTTCTAGCTCTCCCCTTGCCCTCCGTGACCTGCTGGGCTTCCAGTCACAGATCTCAATCAATGTGGAGGACTGCGAGGACACAAAGGATGTCAAGGAGCACTGGGGCATCAAGACCGGCCACCACAGGAACTCGTGCTCCAGCGACCAGTCGGAGCACCCGCTGCTGCGGCGCAAGAGCATGCAGTGGGCCCGGCGGCTGAGCAGGAAGGGCAACAAGCACTCCAGCAAGACGGCCGAGTGGATCAGCCAGCAGCGCCTCAGCCTCTATCGGCGTTCCGAGCGCCAGGAGCTCTCCGAGCTCGTCAAAAACCGGATGAAGCACCTTGGCTTGCCCACAACCGGGTACGGTAAGTGCCGTGCGGGTGCGCTTCTCGGCGGGGCTGCGTCCCTCTCGTGGGCTCCTCAGGTAACCCTGTGCCGAGCCTAAAACCCCGAGCTGAGCCTAACCCCAAGCTGAACCCAACCCCATACCAAACCTAACCCCGTGCCAAGCCTAACCCCGTGCCAAGCCTAACCCCGTGCCAAGCCTAACCCCGTGCCAAGCCTAACCCTGCAGGCACTGCCGGGCTTGGCTCAAGCAGTGCCTCATTCCCCAGCTTGCTTGTGCTTCTGCTCAAGGCTGGGGTCCCCGCAGCGCAGAGCCCCCCTCGCCTGCCACCCCCATGGGGGGCTCTGGGATGGGTCCAGGCAGGAGTTCGCAGCGGCAGAGTGACTCCGGCCCCTGTGCCTGCAGCGGGACCGGGTGCCACCGCGCAGCCTTGGGGCACGATGCCCCGCTTGCCCCCCACTTTCTGGCGGCTCAGGACACGCTGCCTGCAGGTCAGCTAACCCCTCCTGCCCGAGAAACCCCTAATGCAGCAGGGAAAAGTGAAGCCCCATCAGCTGGCGCAGACCCCTTTTGTTGTAGACTTGAATCATTCCTAAAACTCTTCCATGGAAAACCTTTCGGTAGCTGCAGGGATGAGTGGTTTGCTTCATTGTGTGCGAAACCGATGTCTGGCTGCGACGAGCCTGCATGGCCCCGGGGCATCTGCAGCCCTCAGGGTCCCTCCGTGCAGCTGCATTTCTCGTGAAGCTTCTCACCTGCTCAGTGCTGGTGTCTGTGTCCCCCCAGACGATTCCCCCCCCCCCCCCCCCCTTCTTGGTTACACCACTCTGTAGCCTGCAGCTTCCTTGGTTTGGTTTTGCTTTGGTTTTTCCTTTCTTTCTTTTAAGCCATCCTGTGCTGCCGCCTGTTTGCTCCATTCTCAAGGACTGTCCGTCTGTCCCTGCTCGCTTGCAGGCTGACACCATGCCCTGCCCGCGATGGGAGCTGATTTTGGGGGGCTGGGGGGGGTTATTCCTCCTCTCCCCTTTCTGGCTTCTCTCTTTACAGCCCCTGAGGTACATGAAAGAGGAGAGAAAACGTAAAGAAACACAGCACAAGAGGGGTTTGGAGTAGAGGGCATATGGCCGCAGGCATTGGCCAGCCCCATAGAGAGCAAGGCTGAAGAGCTGGCTTGCAGCGAGGCAGAGGGGCTCAGGGCACTCCAGGCAAGGGCTCGCAGTGGTTTATCCCCTTCCTCTCTTTTGTTCCTGCTTTATGAGTCCCAGAAGCTTCTGCTGCTTTTCCTAGGGAACTTCCAGCTCCCTGCAGCTCTGTTGCAGAGTCTGGAGCATGGCTGACGCCATTCACCGCCTTAAGAGAGCTGGTGCACACAGTGTGGGAAGCTGGGGGACAGGGAGCGCTTGAAGCCCATGCGCCTGAAGCAAGAGCTGCTGTGCACCAAGCACAGGCAGAGGTGAAGGCAGAGGCAGCTTCTCTGCCTGAATGACTTCAGTTGAGGATCCCGAGGGGCCGCCTGCAGCCAGCCCGGCAGGGATGCTCCGGCTCTGTTGGCTGGGTCAGTGTTTGAAGCTGCATCCTTCTCTTGGCGTATTTTGGCTGGAGCAACCCAGGGAAGCTCCAGCAGTCGAGGAGGTAGCAGAGTTGGAGGGGAGGGGGGATGCAGGACCCGTCTCCCGTCGGGATGGGAGGGCAGTGCCTGGCCGGGATCGGGGCGCTGGGCACAGCGGGGGGACCAGCATCTCCATAACCCGTGCGGCACAGCTCGTCTGCGGCCGGCTGTGCTGGGATGTGCGTTGTCACCGTCAGTGTCTGGACACCCATGGCGTTTATGGACGAACCCGTTGCTCCGCCTTCTGCTTCTTTCCGTTTTCTTTTGCTCATTTGATTGCTGCAGTGCAGGAGCTCGTCTCTGATATTTGCCGAACCATGGCTTGCTGACCTCTCTCTCTCTCTCTGTTTATGTCTGTGCCTTTCCCTGTATGTTCTGTAGAGGATGTAGCAAATTTAACAGCCAGTGATGTGATGAATCGGGTAAACCTGGGATATTTGCAAGGTAATTCCCTTTCCCTGGGAGTCCCGCGTGACTCACGGCGTGCAGCGTACAACAAGATCATGCCAGCTAAGCCCAAACCACACACCCCTGCCGGTTTTCACCTTAGATTCCCGAGCCTTTCAAGCACTGATTTGTTTGGTTTGGAAAACAAAAGACCGAACGGAGGCGCAAACAGGGCTCCACAAAGCCGTGGAGATAAAAGTCTCAGGGACCCTTTTCTAGCCCTAAGGCTGTCGTTAAAAGAAACCCTCCCTCCATCGCTCTGCGAGTTGATTTTGGTCTGTAAAGCCAGGGGCACCTTCAGGAGGGGATTTGTGGAGGGCTGAGCACAGCGGAGCTGCTGCTGTGGTCTCTGATGAGATGCTGGAGATGCTGCACCAGCCCCTTCTCCTCTTGACCCCACATGGGTCAGGCGCAGTTCAGGGACCAGGCAGCATTTGGAAAGCCCTTCACAATCCCTTGTGTTCTTTAGCATTAGCAAACCCTGTTTTCTGACCCAGGCAGCAGCTCCCACAGGCACTGCCCATGCTGCAGCCACCCCGAGCACCTTGTTGGTATCTGCAGCGTTGTTGCATCATTTACACCTTTACACAGTGTAAAGGCGCTTAAAGTGGTGTAAAGTGCTCCGGAAAGGCCCCATTTTACTGCAGCAGTTAGAGGTTAGCAATAGCCCATTCTTGCTGTGTTTTAGGCTTCCCTAACCCGTGCTTAAGGTGAAAAGTTGGCATTTTCCTCTGAGCTGTCCTTCATCAGAGCAGCAGCCCCAGCCGGGGCTCATGGAAGCCCCACGCCAGCACAGTATATTGCCAGCAGGGTGGTGGGTGCTGGGCAGAGCTCGAACCCCGCTGGCATCTCCCCATCCTGCAGAAGAGCTGGGGCTGAGTGAGCACCACAGAGGGTCCAGCACCGTCAATTCACCCCAAACCAGGACCCCCCACGGGTGAACACCCGGCGTTGTGGCATCACTCCCGGTGCAGGAGCTGGAGCTCAGCGCTGGATCCCCCCCCCCCCCCCCCAATAAACCCAGTGATTGCTGGGCTGAGCCCCGCCGCTGTGCCGCGGGGGACCACATGGCAATATACTTGGTGGGTTCAGCAGTGCCTGGCTTGGCTGCATGGGGTCAGGAAAAGGTGCTTCCATGGAGCAGGAAAACCTGCCGCGAGCCAGGGCCCTTCCCACCTCCCTCCTCATGTCAAACCCCGTGTGTCCCGCCGGGTCCCAGGGTCTGTGTGTGCCACCCGCACCCCAGCATTGCCACCCCCTGTCCCCGCTTCGCTGTAAGGATGAGCACTGGGATAGACAAGGCTCAAGGGACCGGCTAGTACCCGGGCTGGACCAGCACCCTGGTACAGCATCTCTCTGTGGTGGTCCCATCCATCATCAGGCACCTTCTGTGGGCTCGGAGCTGCTGGGAGGTGTCTGAGCAGCAAAACAAGGGTCTCATGTCCCCCTGCAAACTCTGCTGTGTGCAGTCCAGCTGCAGGGATGCCCTGGGACCCATCTGGACATGCACTGGCCAAATGCATGTGGGGTCTGTTTGCATCCTTGTGCAGGGTGCCAGGCCTCGTGCCGGCAGTGGCTTGAGCTCATTGCACAGCTCAATAGAAAAGCCCCATTTCAGAGGTTCTACCCCAGTCCTGAGTCTGAAGAGCAGCTGCCTTGGCCACTACCTTGTGCCTGGGGTAACCATGCACCCATGGGTGCTGTTATGGCTGAAGACTCATCCTGTGTCCTGCTGTGTGGTGGGCAGGGGGAGAGCAGGGATGTGATGGTGGGATCAGCCCTTCTCCCAGTGACCATTCTCTGGTCCTGCTGCCAACAAACCGAGCTCCAGTTGTCTGAGACCAGCAACCATCGGATGTGCACCGATGCTGCTCAAGAGGGACCCTTCTGACAGCCCAAGAGGTGTCCCAGTGACAGCCTTGCAGCGAGCTGGTGTCCCACCGTGCTGCTCATGCTGCCCCTGGCGTCCGTCTGTCCATCCCCTCTCCATCCTGTCCATCCACATCCATCTGTAAATGGTGTTCTTTGTTGCAGCTCCCCCCCTCCCCGGCCTCCCGCAGCCTTGCACCCCCATTCATTTCACCTATGATCTTGTTCTCAGCTATTTTGGAAAGCACAGCTCCCCCCTGCTCTGGCCCTGGGGCCACCCCTTTGCCCCTGCAGCACCCATGGGTGGCCCTGAGCCCTTCCCCAGGTGGCCACTGTAGTTTAGAGCCATCCCTGGATGGCATCAGTGGCTCTGGAACTCCACGGAGGTGCTTTCCCTTGGGCAGGAGATTGAAGCAGTGATTGAGCTAAAGCCTGTTGCTGGGTGATGCTAAATTAAATACTGCAAGAAGGGGAGAAGTGGGCAGAGCGGCCCGGGGTGGGGGGAGTTTGGCAGCCCTGAGCCAGTGGTTGGACTTGTTGTGCTAGACCTAACGTGGCAAGACTAACCTGTTCCCTTTCTTGCACTAAACCAAGGTAAGAAAACTTACTTTTTTATGGGGGAAAATAGGGACTTTGAAGAGTTACATCTGCCAGCCATGCAGCTGGGGGGGAATGGTTCGGGAGGCATGGAGGGAGGTGGCAGCAATGCTCTTGGTGCTCTTCCTATGGCAATGCCGTGTGTTGGGAATGAACTGCGATCCCTCAGAGCTGGGTGCTCAGGGATTCTGCAGTGGGGCTGTGGGACCGAGGCCATGGGGTGTCCGTCAGGGCATCCCTCACCAGCCCTGTCCCCTTGTCTCGCAGATGAGATGAACGACCACCAGAACACTTTGTCCTATGTCCTCATCAATCCCCCTCCGGACACGCGGCTGGAGCTCAACGACATCGTGTAGGTGTTGCCCCCATCCCTCTTAGCCTCTCCCTGTGCCCCCAGACCTCCCCCAGCACTGCCTGCCCCCACTGCATTGCTTTCATCCTTTCTCATAAAGACCAGTGGGGTTTTGCCTCCTTTCCAAGCTGTCCGCATTCCGTATGTTCCCAAGCAGTGCCCAAACCACCCCAGGTTTATTCATTACGGTTCTGACTCTCGATGTGAAGGTTTTCCCTTGGTTTTTGCTGCTGTGCAACAGAAGGAAAAATAACTCCTTATTGTTGAGCACAGCCCCATGGCACATCCCCACCTTTCCCAGCCTTGAGGATGGGCCAGACCCCGATTTAGTGGTTGCACAGCTCCATGGTGCTGATGGGGAAGCTGGGGGGAGGTCCCATTGGTGTAACCAAGCTGTGCCCTGCAGGTACCTGATCCGCTCCGACCCCCTGGCCCACGTGGCCAACGACGGCCACAGCCGCAAGAGCAGCTACAGCAACAAAGTGGGGCCCTGCAACCCTGAAACGCGTGATGAGACCCAGCTCTGAGCGGCCCCTGCCCGGGACAGGGTGAGGATGAGGATGGCTGCCGAGGGGAAGGCGGCCACCGCTGCTGCTGCTGCTGCCCATGGGTGCCCCAGGGGACGGTGATGCCCAGCCTGGCTGCCTGCTGGGTGCAGGCCTGCAAGGGGTGCCCAGGCCCCCGGAGGGACGGGACGGACGGACGGACACCCACAGGCACCCCGTGGCTTTTAACTTTTTATACCAATACCGCAACTAGTGAGAAAGTCTTTGCTGGTGCTGGTGGGATGCGGCTGAGACCCGATGACAAAACGACCCTGTGAGAGCAGGAGGACTGTGTTTAACATTACCCCCCCCGATGATGCAGGTTGTCTGCATTTGATGGGGTTTGTCAATACAAGAGCAAAACTGCGCCAAAACCTTCCTCCTTCACCGGGAATCCCCTTGGGGTATCCAAACTTCTCCTTCACCCAACTCATGTTCTTCACCCTCTGTTGGTTTTCTGTTACGGCATCGATGTGAGGAGCACTTGGAGCTGTGCCGGGAGGCAGGGGAGGATGTGCTGGCAGCTGTGGGATGGCTGGAATAGGACGGGACACGGCCATGCAGCTCCTTCTGATGCCATGGCAGGGCTGCATTGCCTCCAGTGCACCTTAGCCTCTCACAAACCAAACCCCACCAAAACCAGGCGACTGAACACCAACTGCCATCCCTATGGCAATGCCTCTTGCCATACGTGCCCAGCTCTAAGCCCAAGCCCCGGCTGTGGGCACCGTGCACCTGGGTTTGTGTCCCTCATCGAGCTCATCCCTCATTGCTGCTGCTGCTGGAGCTGGGCTGCCCAGGGGCCCTCTGCTGGGGCGGGATGGGACAGGCTGGCTGAGAACAGGCACTGATGGGGTCAGTGTCTCAACTCAGCCCCTTCCCTTCCTTCCAGGGGCAGTTTGGGGCCTGACACCCACTTGGCTGCACAGCCTGGATCTGAATGTCCCCCCCTTCCCTTCCCGTGGGGCATGACCAGTGCCATCATCAAGGCAGCGGGTTCTGCCTGCGCCCCCCTGCCCGCTGCAGCTCCGTCCATCCTTGCTCGACTTTATAACCCAGCAACAGCACGTGTCTGCAGCAGAGGTGCATGAATGTACAGAACAACACCAACCCGAGCCCCAGAGCACTGCCTATGCTGGCCAACCGCTTCCGACTGCACCCGCAGAGACCTCCCCAGAGCAGGGAACACCAGATGCATTTTCCATCTGTTTTTGCACACTTGTAAAGGTTTTCTTTGGCTGCCAAGTGAATAACTGACTTGTTACCTTTCCAGACCTTTACTTGCCTAGGTTAAAACTCCAATGTGCTTTCTTTATTTTAATAAGAATCCTGTAAAGCACAACGTTGCCATGAAATCCCATCAGCCATCCCGGACCTGCTGCCGGTTGACTGGTTTAGTGCCATGAACGTTTGACTTTTGTTTCCCCATGACACTCCCAATAAAAGCTGTTTACAAAAGCAAACCAAAAGCAAACCACAAATACCTGTTTGAAGTTGCAGTTTCAAGCAGCTGTGGGATGGGCTTGAGGGGATCCTGTTCAGTTCTTTGTTATTTGTTCCTGATGTGTTGGTCATGAGGCCCTGTGTGACCTGCACTGCGGACCATCAGCTTGATGGTACACCATGGGCTTGGAGAGGGACTGCAGGTGAAAGCAATGAGCCCAGCCCAACCCTCCTGCTTCACTTCAGTGTGGACACAACCTCACTGCCTCTGATGGGGGTTTTTGGGTTGTTTTGGGGTTTTTTCAGTTATTGAGGATTTTAATCTAGGTGATGTTTTGATTTATTTCCGTTTGTAAAGCAGCATGCCAAATATATCATTTGGAATAAAGAAGTTGTAGGCTGAAGAGAGCGAAGTTGAAGGACAAAAGCACACACTGGGGCTGTGTTAAAGCCCCAAGATGCTCAGATAACTCCAGAAAGCCCTCATCACCTATTAGTGTATTTAATCATCCAGATTACAGCCAATGATTTTCCAGTCCCCACTTCGCTTTCAAGGGAGTGTGGAACAAATATTAAGGGTTTAGAAAACCCCAACCAACCAAGCACCAAAACCCCCAGGCAGAGTGGGTGCTGTGATTACCTGCATGTGCTGGACTGCTCACAACATCATAGGCTTTAGTATGCCCCATCCCTGGCAGTGTTCAAGGCCAGGTTGGACGCAGGGGCTTGGAGCAAGCTGCTCCAGTGGCAGGGGTTGGAGCTGGATGAGCTTTAACATCCCTCCCAACCCAAACCAGGCTGATTCTATGATCTTTCTCTCTCCATTTGACTGGCTGTTGGTGGGATGGGCTCCATAAATGCTGTGTTCTGCAGCTAAACCCAGCCCTGAAATGAGCCAGCCCCAAGCATCCAGGTCAGCCACACACACTGCTGGGTAAGTGGTCCCCATTTCAGAGGCCCCCCCGGCTGCACAGACATCGGTGCCACACAGGAGCTCAGCTTTAGGCACCTCCTCCATGGGCATTCTGAATTCTTACAGACCCCGAATACAAGGAAATATCCTAAGAGGAAACCCACATACCAAAAGCAGTTTAAACTCCCTCTGGTTTGGGATACTATTAAAGAACAGCCCTCAGTACGACCATATTTTGACAATGCTTCTGTTTCTGTTCAAGGTATAAATAGCTGTATTTAAACAAAAAGCTACGTGTATAAACCATGGGCATTTTGCAGACGTTCTTTCTATGGTGTACATTTATAGCAGACATTCTCTGGGATGTTGAACTCGATACTGTAGATACTTGCCTGTGGTCAATGCAAGCCAGAGCAAACGTTTGGTTTTTCTAATTCTTTAGACTCAGCTCCAATACTAATGTAAAAACAGAAGTATTTTATTTTTGTAATGGGCCTGGGAATGCTGATGCATCAAGAAGAGCCGTTTCTGCTGTCTTGGAGGGGGCCAGCCCCTGCCCTGCACATCCCACAGGGACAATGAGCTTGGAAGAATAGGATTTGCTGAAGGCAATGGTTGTGTTCCACTGTGGAGATGTGACAGGCCCTGGGGGAAGGCAGAAATGAGGATGGCCGCAGTAGTTTCAAGTGTAGCAGCAAACGGCTCCATCGCATGTTACGTGTCCATTAATGGTTTCCTACACTAAATATGGACTAAATCCATATATCCTGCATTAAAATTGAATATTAAACCAAATGTTAGGGTATATTTATTTCCTGTTAATACCCCTTTTTACCTCAATCCGTACAGAACATGACATCTTTATGTGCCCTGAGAGACCTCTCATCTCTCTGAGTCAGCTCATGCAGGGCTATTTATCAGCAACAGCTGATAAAGCTCCTTTTCTGAGCCCTGGTCCTGTGACACGTTCTGCTGGAGGCACTGCAGGAGAGGGTTTTGTACAATGACTGTGAAGATGCTTCACATTTCTGTAAAGACAATGAAAATAAAAGAGCTGCATGCAGCAACCATGGAGCCTGCGTCTCGTTTTGGTCTCGGGGTGAACTCCATCTGAAAACCCATGGCAAGATGTGGCTCTAGAGTGCCAAAGGCCTGACACGTCCGAGCCCGTGTTTAGGGTCATCTCTTCCAGACCTTTTCAACCTCAGCTTTCAAATCTCTTGCTCCATTCATGCCCAAAGGACAGGCTGTGTTCAAGGCCAGGTTGGACGAAGCCTTGCATGGCATGGTTTGGTGTGGGGTGTCCCTGCTTATGGCAG